>CM038145.1:39734163-40000391 GCA_021437245.1 Aegilops speltoides | reverse complement strand
GGTCGATTATGAAGAAGCATTGTGTCACGTGCTTAGCGTGTACCCATGGCTCGTTTTTTGCGATAAGCGTTAGCGATGGCGCTCTTGGCGTCGGTATAGTCATGGTAGTGAACATCCGGCTTTCTCTTTCGACATTCTTAGCCCATCGACATGGAACATCATGTTGAAATACTCACCTTCTTTGGCGTCCCATGTCTTGGCGGTGTTTTCCATAGCGTGTCTAACTCCTCTTGAAGTAGCCCGGATACAAATTAATATTATTTCCTGGTTGTTTGGGCCCTTGAATAAGCATGCTCATGTGAATGTACTTGATTTCATGCACAACCAGGGGGAGGTTGTACATCCATACAAACACGGGCCATGTACTATGGTTGGTGTTACGGTTGCTAAGCAGTTCATGCCATCGGTACACGCACCGAAACACGATGTTCCTTGCATCACATTCAAAATACCGATAGAAGCTGTTCAACGCTCTCCACTGGCTTCCATCCTTCACGTGTCTCAGCCGGATCATCTCCATCGTCGGGCTTCTTCTTCTCCGTGCAGGCGCATTAAGCTTTGCTTCCTTGGGATCTACAAAATACCTCTGGAGGCGGGGAGTGATCGGTAAGTACCATACAACTTTACAGGGACATTTCTTCCGGCCTTCTTGTATCGAGAAGCATTGCACACCGGACAGCTTGTTTTCTCCGCGTGCTCCTTCCGATAAATTATGCAATCGTTGATGCATGCATGGTATCTAACGTGTGGCGAATCAAGAGGGCACACGATCTTCTTGGCCTCATCAACACTAGTAGGACATAGATTACCCAGGGAAGAACATCCTTTAGGTACTTGAGATGCTCATCGAGGCTAGTGTCGGTCCATTTGTTTTTTAGCCTTCGTCTTGAGGTTGGGCGTGAAACTCAGCAGGTCACCTCGGGTTGCAACCATCATACAATGGAGTGTTCGAGTCTACCACCGGTTGCTCGACTTAGCCTCCTCTCTAGAAGCAGCTCTCTCGATGCTCGTCTCCTTGCGAAGCAATGCTTGAACATGAGGGTCCCGCACAATTGAACTTAGCAGCGAAACTCTGCTGCGTGGAGTCCATGTCGTTCTCTCCGCCGCCATGTCGGCCCCTTCTCCTCCGCCATGTCCGGCCCTTCTCCGCCGCCATGTCCGGCCTCTTCCCGCCGCCATTATCGATCATCTCTTCGTCTTGCCCGTGTCATCATTTCCTGCCCGTCGGCATCCTCAACATCGTCATCCTCATCTTCAATTATCCACCTAGTATAGCCATCCATGAAACCAGTCATGAGCGAGTGCGCCGACACGACCATCGTCATGGGGTCGAGCCAAACTATTCCTTTGCATTTTCGACACGGACATAAAACCTCTGTCCGGTTATTTTCTTTCATGTCTTGCACGCCGACCGCAACCACCTGTCCAGCATCGTTCCAACCGACCATCGTCAACTCGCACGGTAATAATAAAAAATTGATTGTAAAAATGCATGCATGCATCAAAGTCATAAAAAATTTGGCATGACCTTCCTAAAAATAGGACATATATGGATCTAGAGTTTGCGGAATTACTAAAGCGAAATAAATCGACATTTTGGCAAAACATAGGCAACTCAAAAGCACAATTTGGCGGCGTCGACTCATGCCACACACACAATTTCCACAAACATATCACACACACATAAACACATTTCCATTTTGCAAAAGCATGAAAGTTTCATCACCTCTATCTTGATGGCCGAAGATGATGTTGTAGGGAGATCAAAAGTGCACAAATTAAGCTCTTCTTGACAAAGATAGATCTAGTTAGGGGGCAAATAGGTCACTTAACTAAATCCTACATCTACCTAGCTACCTAATTTGGAAGGAGACAACTTCAACTAGTGGAGGGGGAAGGAAAAAGAGAAAGGAGATGCATTAATGGAGGTGGTGTAGTTATGTAGGAGTAATGAAGAGAGAGAAGGTGGATAGAGAGAGGGAGTAATGGGGAGAAGTATTGAGAAGAAGAAGAGTGAGAGTGGGAGCATGTGGGGGAGGGAAGAGAGGAGAGGGGAGGTAGGGGAAGGGAAAAAAGTGAGAGTGGGAGCATGTGGTGGAGGGAAGAGAGGAGAGGGGAGGTAGGGGAAGGGGAAAAAAGCAAGGGGAGGGAGGGACGGTTTGGGGGTTGCTGGGGTTAGCGATGGCGCTGGTGAGAAACAGCGTTGCTGCTAAAAGCAGCAACAACAGCGCTTTCGAATAAGGCGCTCTCGCTAAGCTGGGACAAAAATGGCGGCATTTTGAAACTTACCAAGAGCGATCTCGAGAAACCGCGCTACTACTATGCGATTAGCGATGGCGCTGTTTCTGCGACATATCTGCTACTATAGAGGTGGGGAACACCGCGGTCGATATTGTAGCAGCGTGTTTACGGCGGCGCTCTTGCTAAATATTTAGCGTGGCGAGTTTCATAAGCGCGCTACAACTACTTACCAGCAGCGCTCTATTTTGAACAGCTGCTTTGCTGGGATTCTGTATAGGCTTTTCCCTAGTAGTGGATGGTGGCTGCGGTTACGACGGCGGCGCGGTTGCGGCGGCGTTGGTTATGGTGGGGGAGAGCGAAGGAGAGGTGCAGGGGGCGAATGGGATGTCGGCGAGGTGAGGCGACGGCGAAGGTCAACCAGGCGAAATAGCGTCGAGGAGAGACATGCTGGTGGGAGGTGGCGTGGCGAGCCCGGCGCCGTAACCGTCAGCTCCCGCCTGCTGGCGGGAGGGGCAGATTGGTGGCATGGGCGACCACAATCTTTGAGCACGCCGGTGGGCTGCTAGGTAAGTCCACATTCCCTTTTATTTTACGTTTTTTACTGTAACTTTAGGGCTTTATTAAAAATACCAAACAACCTCAAAAATCATGAAACTGCTTGAGGCCACTGTTTGGATTATTTCCAACATCAAACAATTCAGTTCATGAATATTTGGACATTTAAAATATTATATAACATTTAAATGCCCAAATGCAAATAGAATATGATTTAATTCACTGACCCAATGTTGTCCTAGAAAAATGTGAACCATTTTTGTCAGAGGTTCTAGACCAAGCCAAAGATGATAAACATTTTTGAAGGGCTTTTCAGGTTCATTGAAAAAGTATTTTAGTAACCCTACTTGGATTAAGTGGTGCCGGGGATTTCTGCCATCCCCATTTCGACTTTCTGGGAAAATGAAACATGATGCAATCACTCTAATGCATGCACTAACTAGGGTTGTGACAACTCACCCTCACTCAGAAAAATCTCGTCCTAAGATTTAGGATCCACCGAAAAGAAAGTGGGGTACTCAAGTCGAAGACGATCCTCCCTTTCCCAAGTAGCTTCTTTCTCGGAATGGTGTGACCATTGAACCTTGAAAACTTGATATTGTGGTGTCGAGTGAGTACGCTCGACTTGATCAAGGATACAAGCGGGATATTCACGATATGTGAGATTATCTTGGAGATCGGGCATTTCGTGGTCCACTCCACGGATAGGATCCGAGAAGCAACACCTAAGTTGAGAAGCGTGGAAGACATCATGAACTCTGGAAAGATGGAGGTAGTTCAATTGGTAGGCAACTTCTTCTCTGTTGGCAAGAATCGAAAGAGACCAAATGTAGCGAGCCAATTTGCCCTTGATACCGGGGCGATGGGTTCCCTTGAGAGGAGTAACCGAAGGTAAGCCTTCACGTCGACTTCAAAATTCATGGCCTTATGTTTATGATCATATTGCTCTTTTGGCGAGATTGGGCTGTTTTCAACTTTTCACGAACAATGTGAACTTGCTCTTTTGCTTCTGGATCATATCCGGGACAAAGAATTATCTTTCCCGGTTTACGACCCGATTAAGGCGTTCAACACCTTCATCCATAGAGAACTTCAAAAGGAGCTTTGCCCAAGCTAGATTGATAGCTATTGTTATAAGCAAATTTGGCAAATGGAAGGAATTTCTCCCAATCCATTCGAATGAGATAATAGAAGCTCGGAGCATATCTTCGGAATTTGATTGGCGCGCTCTACTTGACCACTTGATTGAGGGTGGAAGGCGGTGCTAAAGGAGACAATTTCCCATAGCATTTTGGAAACTTTCCCAAAATCGAGAGGTGAAGAGACTTCCACGATCTGAGTTAATCTCAATGAAACACCATGAGCAGACACTATTCGAGAGATATACAAATCTGCTAGGTGACTAGCGGTTATACTCTCTCAAGCAGGCGGAAATGGGCTACTTTGGAAAGATGGTCGATGGCGATGAAGATAGCATTATTCCCTCTCTTGGTCTGGGAAAATCGGTGATGAAATCCATACCGATTTTATCCCATTCCATTAGAAATAGCTAAAGGTTGAAGGGTGCCGACAAGCCGTTGATGCTCTACTTTAACACGGCGGCGAAGTCACAACTAGCAATATATTGAGCAATTTCTCCCTTCATCCTAGTCCACGGAACCTCTGGCGTGGGTCTGATACATCTTAGTACTACGGGATGAATTGTGAGAGGAGATTCATGAGCTTCCTTAAAGATCAACCACCTCGGATTTCATACCTTGGGAACCACTAAGCAATTTCGAAGTACGAAACCTTGATCATCAATGGAGAAACAATCTGCAGCTCCTTTCTTGATGTTTCTCTTGATATGGGAGATTCTGGATCTACCTTCGAGCTTTGATGATCTGATCTGAAAGGGTAGGTTTACGCCAACAAGGTTGGTAGGAATCCTTGAGGAACAATGTGAATGTTAAGCTTATGAAATTCCTCATGGAGAAGTGGTTGACATTGTTGTGACATCGAGGTTGTTACAATAAGATTCGACTCGATGCATCAGCCATGACATTGGCTTTTCGGGTGTAAGTTATCAAGTAAGTCGTAATCCGTGATCAACTCGACCCAGCGTTTTTGCACGAGATTCAAATCCGGTTGGGTGAATATGTATTTCAGACTTTGGTTATCGGTGAAGATTTACGCAATGATTACCGAGAAGGTAATGTCGCCGGGTTTTGAGTGCATGGACTATAGCTGCAAGCTCTAGATCATGTGTAGGATAGTTTTCCTCATGTGGATGCAGCTCTTGGAAACATAGGCAATTACATGACAATCTTGCATGAGTATGCAACCTAGTCCTTGTCGTGAGGCACATAATACATAACAAAGTCCTTGGAGAAATCTGGTGGTACCGATACTAGAAGCGGATGTCGAGCGTCTTTTGATTCTGGAAACTATACTCGCCTTGTGGGGTCTGAGGAGTCTGGACTAGGGGTGTCGGGATGGCGAACTATCATCATCGGCGGACTCCAAGACTATAAAGGCACAAGATTGAAGACTTCGTCCCGTGTCCCGGATGGGACTTTCCTTGGAGTGGAAGGCAAGCTTGCAATACAGATATGTAGATCTCCTACCATTGTAACCAACTCTGTGTAACCCTAGCCCTCTCGGTGTCTATATAAACCGGAGTGTTTTGAATCCATAGGACGAACAACAATCATACCATAGGCTAGCTTCTAGGGTTTAGCCTCCTTGATCTCGTGGTAGATCCACTCTTGTACTACCCATATCATCAATATTAATCAAAATTTGGAGTAGGGTTTTACCTCCATCGAGAGGGCCGAACACAGGTAAAAACATCGTGTACCTTGTCTCCTGTTACCATCCTCCTAGGCCTGCGATTCGGGACCCCCTACCGAGATCCGCGGTTTGACACCGACATTGGTGCTTTCATTGAGAGTTCCTCTCTGCCGTCACGGTCAGGAAGGATGCCTCTTCCTGTCTTTAAAGACGGTACCATTGCCAAAGGAGCTTTGGCCGCCGGCCAAACTATCCGGCTAGGTGGTTTTCTTATGACCGCTGTTCGGCGCCCGCTTGACGATGACCTCTCGGGTCATCAAAAGCGATCTTCGCGTCTGCTCGAATTTACCGAGCAGCTGTATCGATCGAGCTCTCTTACGTAAGCGAGCTCTTGGATCGCATCACCGCCACAGGGGTCTCTGAGACTATGATCGATTGGGCTTAAAACCGATCTAAGAGAGATTAACTCTTCCCGGGTTACCCTGCGTTGCGGTGGTAGAGGAACAATCTGACGACTCTTCTTACGTATTAAAGACCAGTTATGTCCGGCTCCGATCCCTCCATGCGGATTCCCGCAGAGGGACGGACGTCGATCAAATCTTGAACCTATGTCGAGCGTGGACCCGGACTTCGTTGGACAACGTCCGACAATCAAGCTTCAAATTGGAAACTTTTCGCCCTTGAGCCTCAAGTTGGGTAGGGTTCGGACTCAATTTCACCCACCCAACCAAACATATCGATCTATCTCAAATCCGGCAAGAGCCGCTGAAACCCATACATCATTCTTGGGCGATTCCTCCCGGTTATGGGCGGGATAAAGGACTGCCGTGAGAAAACACAATTTCGATTTTGGCAACAATTGCACGGACAAGGGAATCTTGAGCGCCGTAAGTCATCATGAAATTACATGCTTCAGCGAGCTGGCATCCATAATCTGAGCGTCTTGTGTGATGGAAGTGTCAGGAAAACCAAACTAAGTTTTGGGACAATCCGGCACCAAACACAACCCTAGTCCGAAAACAAAAGGGTGCATCATGCTCGGGCACCGGGACAAAAACCAAAAGCAAAAACCCCATAAAGGACACGGAACCGTCTTGGAGGGGCGGCAGCGGACCTGTAAAATTCATGGTGCAGAGGGCGCCACTCCAACACATAGCCTTGAGCATGTTGGATCTTGCAGCGAGTGGCCAAAAGTGGCGAAGAGCTTCTAGCCCCGAGAACCACCCCAACAGTACCAAGACGGTATTAACAGTCTTCAAGACTTTCGCATCAAATAATATCGAAAGCGAACAATCCATGACCTCGCGAAGTCTAGCAAGTAGCAACAACAAATCCATGGGCGACATTGCTATCACCTTCAACGCCAGCGATGAACCTAAATTCGAACAGCCCGAGCACCGGCCGCATTGGTCCTCGGTCCAATAGTGGGCGGCTTTCGTCTTACCAAGGAACTCATGGATGGCGGCAGCGGAGTTAAACCACATCTGAGAAAACCCTTGAAAAATGGAAATAGACTGGAGCCGCATTGAGCGAAGCAGCACAACCTTTAGAGGAATAATCCCCAGTCGGGAAGCACGCAGCACAGGAAAAATCACACTTGATGTGGTGTTCGGCTCACGGGACAATTACAGGTCCGAGGAGGTCACGTTCCAAGTGGCCCCGTTCAGCAGCGGATATCACGCTTTATTAGGACGAGAGGCATTTACAATTTTCCAAGCCATACCCCATTACGGGTACATGAAGCTTAAAATGCACGGGCCCAATGGAACCATCACCCTTGCTAGTGATCCGGACATAGCACTCCGCGCTGAAAACAAGATAACCGCATTAGTCCTAGAGGCACTATCCGAAGCCCTAGCAGCGGAGGAACTCACTGTGCTGCGTTCTACGGTGAACAGGGACGATGTGATACTCGATAAGAGATCCAAGTCCACCTCTTTTAAACTAGCGAGCGAAATAGTCAAATTCGAGGTCCATCCAGCGGACCCCACAAAGACGGCCTCCATTGGGGCACAGTTAAACCTTGATGTAGATGCCGCACTACGAGAATTCCTTCAGGAGAATTGGGACATCTTTGCCTGGCACCCTTCAAATATGCTAGGAATCGCACGCAGATTGGCAGAACACGGCCTAAACATCCTGAAAGGATTCAAGCCAGTCAAACAGGCTCTTCAGCGATTTTCCGAACCCAAAAGACAGGCAATGGGAGAGGAGCTAGCCAAACTATTGGAAGCCGGATTCATCAGACATCAAACATCCGGACTGGCTAGCAAACCTGGTAATGGTACCAAAAAAGGACAAATCCTGGCGCTTGTGTGTTGATTTTAAAGACCTTAACAAGGCTTGTCCAAAGGATCCTTTCCCCCTTCCCCGCATCGATCAAATCATCGATGCTACCGCAGGACACGATTCATTGTGCTTCCTCGACGCATACTCCGGCTACCATCAAATCAAGATGGCGGAGGCAGACCAAGCATAGCGGCATTCATTACTCCATACGGATCATTACGCTTCAACACAATGCCCTTCGGACTCAAAAAGCGCGCGCAACATATCGGTATATGATTCGGACATGTCGGCTACCCAATTCGGCAAAACGGTGGAGGCATATGTAGGCGGCGTGGTCGTCAAGACCAAACACGTCGAAACTCTAGTAGGCGACTTGAGGCTCACATTCTACAACCTCCGAGCATATGACATTAAGCTCAACCCGAAAAATGCGTTTTGGTACGTACCAGAAAGCTCTGGGCTTCATTGTATCCGGTAGAGGAATTGAAGCAAACCAGCCAAGATCGAGCTCTGTCACATTGGATATTCCAAAGACCTCAAACAAATACAAAATTGATCGGATCGTGGCGGCTCTAAGCCGCTTCATCTCCGTTTGGGAGAAAAGGCATTGCCCTCTATCTCCTCCTCACGCCGCATCGAACACTTTGAATGGGCGGATCTTGCCACAGCCGGACTCGAAGAAATAAAGGCCATATTGGCAACTAATCCGATCTGGCGCGCCCAATTTAGGCGAACCAATGTTATTATATATCGCGCAACACATCAAGTTGTAAGCGTGGTGCTCGTCGTCGAGCGAAAGCGAAGGGCATAAATTCCCTCTTGAAACCGATTGTACTACGTATCCTTCGCTTAACTCCATGCAAGTCCGGTACCGCATTATCAAAAGATAGCATCTGCGTGTTCATGGCATCCCGAAGCTGCGACACTACTTTCAAGAGTGTTCGATAACGATGGCCTCAAGTACCCTCAACGACATCATAAACAACCGCGACGCGGCGGGCAGGATTGCAAAATGGGCCATCGAGCTCTTACCATTTGACATAACCTACAAACCACGGCGATCTATAAAGTCATAAGTCTTGGCTGACTTCATCGCTGAATGGACCGACGCCAAACTCCCTAAAAAGTCGGCGCATACTCGCTTGGATCATGCATTTCGACGGCTCTAAAATGTTGGCGGCTTGGGGGCTGGCGTCATTTTGGCGTCCCCAACCGAGACACATCCAATCGTACTTCAAATAATGTACACAGACTCCAACAACGCGGCGAATATGATGCCCTTACGCATGGTCTCCGGATGGCAATCTCCATGGGCATTCAGCGCCTCGAGGTCATGAGGATTCAAACCTCGCAATATCACAAGTAAATGGAGACTTTGATGCCAAAGATCCGAAAATGGCAGCCTACCGTAACGTCGTCTTAAAAATGTCAGCTCGGTTCGAAGGACTTGAATTCCACCATGTAGCCTGGGATAATAACCAGGCGGCCGACGTGTTGGCGCGCATCGGCGAAAAGCACGACGCCATCCCTCCAAACATCTTCCTGGAGCGTCTCTTTAAGCCATCCGTAGTATCGGAAGAGGAGTCCAGAAACAGCAATCTGGAACCAACCGCACCGCCCAACACGAACATTACGACACAACGGTGGCTCAGCCAGTGACATAACACCTTCAGCCCACGAAATAATGGCAGTCATTGCCCCATGGACGGAACCATTCCTAGCCTACTTAATTAGGCAGGAACTTCCCAAAGACCAAAATGAGGCCCGCTGCATAGTTCGGCGATCTAAAGCCTACAAGGTCCATGAGGGAGAACTTTATAAGAAAAGCACAACCGGAGTCCTTCAAAGGTGCATCTCACGAAGAGGAAGAAGCGAAACCTTCGGCTGAAATTCACGCCGGACTAGGCGGACACCACGCTGCAGCCCGGACCCTTGTAGGTAAGGCCTTCCGTCTGAGGATTTTATTGGCCGACGGCCGGGCGGATGCTCGGGACTTAGTCCAGCGATGCATCGGTCGTTAGCTCTTTGCTAATCGAGCCACATACCACCCACGGCCCTCAAAACTATACCCATCACTGGCCATTTGCGGTGCAGGGGCTTGACATGGTTGGACCCCTTAGCAGGGGAACCCACAAGCACAAATACCTATTGGTCATGGTGGACAAATTCACCAAATGGATAGAGGCCAAGCCGGTTAAAGCGGCGAATCCGGACCTGTAATAGACTTCATATCCGGGTAGTACACCATTACGGTGTCCCCACAGATCATCACCGATAGCGGCATGAACTTTCACGGTAAGCGAGGTTAAGCTGGTGCAAAATATGGGCATTAAGCTCGACTACGCGAGTCTATCACCCTCAAACCAGCGGTCAAGTTGAGCGAGCAAATGGTCTAATCATGGCGGCATCAAACCCAGATTAGTGCGGTCCTTACGAATCTAACACGCCTTTGGGTAGAGGCTCGACTCCATACTCTGGGGGCTGCGGACCACGCCAAACCGTACTACCGGATTCACACCATTCTTCATGGTATATGGCGCAGAGGCAGTTTTGCCCACCTCGAGTGCGCATGTACGAAGAAAGAGAAGCCGAGTTGGATCGGCAGGATAGCTTGGACGCATTGGAGGAGGAGTGCGACATGGCAAAGGCTCGTTCCGCATTCTATCAGCAGCAGGCTCGAAGATATCAAAGCAGAGAAGTACGGGCTAAAACTTACAATGTTGGCGAACTATTTCTCGCTGCGGACAAGAAAAGGACAAACTCAATCCCAAATGGGAAGGTCCCTTCATCATCGACCAAGTCGACCGGCGGAGCATACCGTCTGTAAAACGCATCGAACAACCGACTCGAGCGAACCCATGGAGCGTAGCCGCCTCCAGAAGATTCTCGCCTAGCGCCCGACTCGAGTTCGTCTCCTTCCTCCGTCCACATTTTATACTTCAGTTGTCTTTTGTTTCTCTCTTTTCTCCCCACCTTTTCATAAAGCCTTTGAGGGCCGATCTGCGCATTGTTCGCACACACTTGACGTGCCACACGCACTCATTATACCTGGGGGCTTCTTTAATAGAAGCTTATTTATCGGAGCTTCATGCCCAACACATGTGTCAAACTTCCGCATGTACCTTTTATTCACCATTATATGCATCGATATGACTTAAGTTTTGGCCAAGCTGGGTTGCACGGCTCTGTGCTTACCCCTCGTTCCCGATTGTTGGCTAGGAGGTAAAGGAGCACCTCTGCGATTATTCTTGCCGGGTCGGCCGGATGTGTACCTCGGGCGGGTGAAGCGAAAGCTAAGCGTTCTTAAGGGAATATTCGGTCGGTGAATTGAAAGATGATTTCTTATTTATTCATGTATCTGCCCCGGATGCTTTTACGCTCTTTCGCGATCAGGACATGCACTTTAGGGCATGCCTCCTGAAAAGGAACCCTAACGGAACTATTCTCCTGGAAGATGTTTCTTACTAACCATGTAATATAACATAACTAGTTGGGCACTTATGCGATAAAGCACTAATGACCCTACTTTGGTCTCCATGCATGCCCCGTTTTTCATAACCGTGAGGTATTCGGACGGACTCGGACTCTAGGGTCCCGAGGTTGAAGCGAAAAGGTCCGCAAAGACAAGCGATCTACAATCCGGCTAGAAGGCATTATACATGTCTTTTTAAAAAAATACATCGCCACGTTGGTGATTGTACTCCTCTTCAACCCCATCTAACAGGCTGTCTAATTTACTGATCCTGTTAGGAATATAGCGACCAATTCTACTTGGCGTACACTAAACTCACAGGATCTCCTTCCCGCCGGGCCCCATAGGTCCGACCTCGGCCATGTGGTTCGGATCCGCCTTATTGTACCGCGTCTTCACCATGGCCCAGGCCTCCCTGGCGCCTTGACGACAGGCCGATATCTTCCATAGATGGAAGTGCTGCCGTGCTCCCTGAAGCTTCTCCGCAAGCCCTCCAAGACCCTCGGGTAGGGAGACAGACGGCCATAAGGCCTGGGCGACGCCACTCATCGCCTGCCGAACACGTTCGTGCACTTGTAGCAGCTCGGGAAGTTGGTCACCCGTTGAACGGGCATCTCCTCATGAGGCGACACAGAGCACACCTCTGAGACACATTTACATCAATGGACCTCCTCGCCGAACTCTTCTTTTCAAAAGAGTTTGCTCAAGCACTCTTGTAGATGCCGTGTGAAGCCGCTGATTCTCCTTCACGGAGCCAGACAGCTGGGCCCGAACACCCTTTAGCTCTTCTCCAAGCTGGGTGTGGGCATCTTGGAGTTTGTTCCTCTCCTTCTGCACCTTCATAAGCACCCTCTCGCCGACCTTCATCTGGCACAGTAGCTGTTGCTTGTCCGGATCTAGTCCGGCAACATCTGCAATATCATTGTCAGACTTATACACATGCCGCACACCGCTTATCGTTTTGAAATAATGTGTTACTGGAGGGGGTCTCTGTGTCTCCTCCTGCGGCGGCTAGTGCGGCCTCAAGTTGGGCCTTGCACTCTTGTAGCTCCTGGGACAATTGGGTATTCTTCTCCGTAAGATCCTGCATATCAAATGATCCTTAAATTAGTTATTTTAACTACTTGAAGTCTCGGGGGCTACTGGCATATACAACTACTAAAATCCCTTACCCGTATGTCTTTCACATCTTTGCTCAGTAGCTCTGGTTAAACCATCTTGAGCGGCACGGAGGTGCGCGTCTCCCACATTAAAGGCATTCAACGCCTCCACGAAAAACTATCCGGCGGCGCCTGTGATTCATGGTGCTCTCCACCTCAGACCTGGTGGCGGACAGCCTGTCGGCATCCTCCGTTGGAGGAGCATCCGGCTCGCGCCTTGCGCTCGCCTCCCCCCTCGGACTAGGTGTTGGGGCCTGGCTGGCGGAGGCATGGTTGGCAACCTCTCGAGCCTGATCCGTGGCGCTCTTTCTCCTAGAAGAGTCATGAGCATTAACACACTTCATAGGAGTCTTTTCCTTAACAACGGTGGCGTGGCGTACCTTTGCGGCGACGTTTCAATTCACCGCGCCCCTCTTCCTTTCTTTGGGCGAGGCCCCGACCTGGTTGGTCACCCACATGCAGATCAGCTTCCGCTACCGAAGGCACCTCCTCGAGACACCGTGTCATACGGTGTTCGTAAATAAGCATGAGCGAAAAAATGGTGTCGGGGCTCGGTCATAGTTACACAGGAAGCCGGAGATAAGCCGGGTAGTCGGTTGTAATGGCGACTAGAGCATTGTCCATGCTAAGTTGATGGAACACCCGTCAATCAGCTCTACCTTTATGTCGGGATCCTCTTGGAGGCGGATCAAGGATCTTCCGGTCCTCGGGTTGTGGCGCCGGACTATGTATGCCCTCCACATCCCGACGCAGATCTGTGTCAAAATCGTAAATAAGACACTTAACTTGAAAGCACGGATCGGATAGGTAAATATTCACTTACCCAGCTCGAGGGTTATTCATGGAGAATCCGTTCAATGGACTCGTTTGGAGGAGGTCCTCCTTCTCCCCTTGTACAAGCGGACAGGATCTTCACGGATCTGCAGCCGATCCCGGCCCCTTGCGGCCATGACGGGTGGCGTCATTCTCCCCGTTAAAATCCCACATGGGGTGGCCCTTATATTGGAGTGGCTGCACCCCTTGCATAATGCACGTGGCCATGACTCCAACCATGGTCAATCCGGAATGAGCCAAGAACCTTATCCGGCCCATCGGATAATGGGCGCTCTTGTCATCCTCCGTTGAGGGCTCATGGCGCCAACTCGGCGTTTCTTGAGAGGCGTTGCTAAACTCCGGAAGGCCGACCCGAAATGGGTCCGGCAGTGGAGCATCTTCCACATAAAACCATTCCGAAGGCCAGTCTTCGGACGCCTTCTTTGGGGTTCGGGATAGATATCCGGTCCCGGCGATGCGCCATATTTCGGCTCCTCCCACTTGTTATATCAACCCCTCGTGAGAACGGGGTACGAGGCAAAACAATCTCTTCCACAGTGCGAAATGGGGCTTCATGCCCAAGAACAGCTCACAAAGAGCTACGAAACCCGCAATGTGCAGAACGGAGGCGGGCGTGAGGTGATGAAGCTGGAGCCCGTAGAACTCCAGAAGCCCCCGGAGAAATGGATGTATGGGAAATCCGAGCCCCCTTATTAGATAAGGGACGAAGCACACCCGCTCTCCTTTGGAGGGACTAGGGGTGGTCTCCGCTTGCTTTCCACCTTTGTAGGTGGCCAGCCTGGCTCGAACCGGGACCATAAAGGCCAGAGGAAGGTATCCCTCCGCTTGGAGCATCACCAGCTCGCTGTGCGGGACTAAACATCTCCCCCAATCTCCTGGCTGAGGGTTGGGAGCGCGAGAGGAGGAGCCGCGTCGATGGTCCATGATGGAATAGATCTTTGTCAGAAGCGTTCCGATGAGTACTCGCGGAAGGAGGATGGTGTGATTTGGATATGGATTCTTGCCTCTCTTATAGGCAGCTTATTCGCGCAGCTAGGGGGTAAAAGGTAAAATACCCGGGCCTTTCGCATTCGTACGACATGTGGAAGAGGGCCATTATTGGGCATGGAAGCCAAGGAGCGCAACATTTACAAGGAAGCGGACACTATTCGGCAAGCACATGGAATTTGGAGGACAACCCGCCTTGCAGCGCCGAAGACAATTCTGCGTCGGACTCGTCGTCATTGAAGCCTGGTTAGGGGCTCTTGAGGAGTCTGGACTAGGGTGTCGGATGGCGAACTATCATCATCGGCGGACTCCAAGACTATGAAGACACAAGATTGAAGACTTCGTCCCATGTCCGGATGGGACTTTCCTTGGAGTGGAAGGCAAGCTTGGCAATATGGATATCAGATCTCCTACCATTGTAACCGACTTTGTGTAACCCTAGCTCTCTCGGTGTCTATATAAACCGGAGGTTTTAATCCATAGGACGAACAACAATCATACCATAGGCTAGCTTCTGGGTTTAGCCTCCTTGATCTCGTGGTAGATCCACTCTTGTACTACCCATATCATCAATATTAAACAAGCGAGTAGGGTTTTACCTCCATCGAGAGGGCCCAAACCTGGTAAAAACATCGTGTCCCTTGTCTCCTATTACCATCCGCCTAGGCCTTGCGATTCGGGACCCCCTACGAGATCCGCGGTTTGACACCGACAGTCCACTCGAACTTTTATCTTTCTTGAGGAGTTTAGTTAGAGGTTTAGCAACCTTGGAGAAGTTCTCGACAAAGCGGCGGCAGTAGCTTGCTAAGCCAAGGAAACTCCGAACTTGCTCGACCGTTTCAGGTGGAATCCAATGAAGAATGGCCTGAACTCGCTCGGGATTGACAGCAATACCCTTACGGATATTAAATGGCCTAGGTAGGTCACTTACGCAACGAATTCAAATTTAAAGAATTTGGCATAAAGCGATGCTCTCGAAGTTTTGTCAATACCAGCCTTAGATGCTCGGCATGTTCTTTCTCATTCTTGGAGTAGATGAGTATATAATCGAGGTAAACTACACGAATTTATCCAAGTACTCCATGAATATCGAGTTCATTAACCGAGAGAAGGTGGTCAGGCATTGGTTAAACCGAAGGACATGACGGTGTACTCGTATTAAGCCATAACGGGTAACAAAGGCCATTTTGGGAATGTCCCCATTCTTGATTTTGATTTGATGGTAGCCCAACCTCAAATCCATCTTGGAAAAGACTAAGGATCCGGTGAGTTGGTCATACGGATCGTTGATTACGGGAAGCGGATACTTGTTCTTTATGGTGACCAAGTTGACGGGTCAATAATCTACAACCATCCGATCCGTACCATCCTTCTTCTTGACGAAGAGGGCGGGACAAGCCCATGGAGAAGAACTAGGACGGATGAAACCCTTTTTCAAGGACTCATCGAGTTGTTTCTTGAGTTCACTAGTTCTAGGGTGCCATCTTATAGGGTCTCCTAGAGATTGGGACAGTTCACGGACAAGACCTATCACAAACTCGACATCCTGTTAGGTGGAGCACTGGCAGTTCTTCCGGAAAGACATTGGGAAGTCACGGACTATTGGAATATCTTGAGGTGCAGCGGAGGGCTGGCATTAAGAGAGTAGAGGCGGCGCTTTCAGACACTCGGGTCAAGGCATTGACTACCTTGCCCGATGGATGTGTAAGTTGAACAGTCCTAGAGTAACCATCAATCTTAGCCTGATGGGTTGTCATCCAGTGCATACCTAAGATGATATTTATGTCCGAGGATTTGAGAGCTATCAAAGATGCAAGGAAAACAAGTCTATCAACATGAATTTCATTCCATGGTTTACTCTAGAAGTTTGCCATTTGGATCCTGGGGTTTGAATTGCCATGGAAGTGGGCATATCACAAAATGTGATGTTGTGCAAATGAGCATAGCTGATCTCATATATAAATGAATGAGATGCTCCAGTATCAAAAAGAACAGATGCCGAATGATAGTTAACAAGGAGCGTACCAAGAACGACGTTGGGGTCATCTTGAGCCTCCTCAGCTGAGACACAGTTCACATGGCCACGTGCAGTGGTGGATGGCTTGGCATAGTACACCTTCCCTGCTGGCTTGCCACGGCCAACAGCCTTTCCGGATTGGTTGGGGTTGTTGTTCTGGGGACACTCTCGCATGTAGTGACCCAGTTCTCCACACTTGAAGCATGTCAAAGTGTTGGTGTGTGGAGGAGCATTGGCGGTTGATCCACCATAAGCCTTAGGCGGTGCATACTACTGGGTTGGACGAGGCACCTGATAGGATGGCCTCGGAGTGAATTGGGGTGGCTGAAAGCACAAGTGCTCCCTAGGTGGTTTTGGTAATTAATGTCAACATATCTCTTGTTGGACTAACACTTTTCTCTAGTATATTTCAGATAAGTTCAACAATGGAGTGGCATGGACTAAAGGATGTGGGAACTCCTTCAAGATGGTAAAGACAAAGGATTGGCTCAAGCCTCAAGCTCAAGACTCTTCATTTTACATTTTTAGTGGTCCAAGATCACATTGAGTCTATAGGAAAAGACAATACTATCAAGGAGGGATGAGGTGTTGCTTAATGAGCCTCTTGCTTCGTGTGCTTTGTGATATGCTCCAAAACCCTCAGCTACTTTCCCACTTCCACAAATGACCTAAACCTAAAGCCAAAATCGGTCACACCGATTCTTCCTATCCGGCGCCACCGATTCCAAAAGTCATAGCCACTGCCACAAACCCTAAGCAAATCGGTCTTACCGATGGGGATCTCGGTCTCACCGAGATGGGATTATAATCTCTCTGTATGTCCATTATCAAAATCGGTCTCACCGAGTTTGAGCAATCGGTACTACCGAGATTACAATGCAAACTCTCTGATAACTTATTACCAAAATCGCCCCACCGAGTTTGAGTGTCAGTCCCACCGAGTTTGCTGACCAACTCTCTGGAAAGCTTATTACCAAATCGGTTTCACCGAGTTTGTATGTCGGTCTTACCGAGATTACGTTATGCCCTAACCCTAACCGAATCGGTCTCACCGAGTTTCATTTCGGTCCCACCGAAAACCCTAACGGTCACATTATTTGCCAAATCGGTCTGACCGAGTTTAACAATTCGGTCCCACCGAGTTTGGTAGATTGTGTGTAATGGTTAGATTTTGTGTGGAGGCTATATATACCCCTCCACCTCCTCTTCATTTGTGGAGAGAGCCATCATACTGAACCTACACTTCCAACATACATTTTCTGAGAGAGAACTACCTACTCATGTGTTGAGGCCAAGATATTCCTTTCCTACCATATGAATCTTGATCTCTAGCCTTCCCCAAGTTGCTTTCCACTCAAATCTTGTTTCCACCAGATCGAAAACCTATGAGAGAGAGTTGAGTGTTGGGGAGACTATCATTTGAAGCACAAGAGCAAGGAGTTCATCATCAATGCACCATTTGTTACTTCTTGGAGACTGGTGTCTCCTAGATTGGCTAGGTGTCACTTGGGAGCCTCCGACAAGATTGTGGAGTTGAACCAAGGAGTTTGTAAAGGCAAGGAGATCGCCTACTTCGTGAAGATCTACCGTTAGTGAGGCAAGTCTTTCATGGGCGACGGCCATGGTGGGATAGACAAGGTTGCTTCTTTGTGGACCCTTCGTGGGTGGAGCGCTCCGTGGACTCGCGCAGCTGTTACCCTTCGTGGGTTGAAGTCTCCATCAACGTGGATGTACGATAGTACCACCTATCGGAACCACGCCAAAAACATCCGTGTATCCAATTGCGTTTGAATCCTCCAAACCCTTCCCTTTACTTTCTTGCAAGTTGCATGCTTTACTTTCCGCTGCTCATATACTCTCTGCATGCTTGCTTGATATGTATTGTGAATGTTAAACTTTTGCCTAATCTCCACTTAAACTTAAGGAAACTTAAAAACTGCAACTTTGGTACTTAGTGTCTAATCCCCCCCTCTAGACACCTCTTCTCAAGGTCCTACCAGTGGTATCAGAGCATTGGTCTCCATTGCTTTGGTTTAATCACCATTGGAGGAAGATGTATGAGTCTACTATTGGGAGTCTTAGACATAGAGTGCCTATTCTTGATGGAGAGTATTTTCATGAGTGGAAAAATGAGATGCTTATTATTTTCAATCAATATCATTTTAACAAGTACATTGCTAGCCCTTGTGCACCTTATGTTGATCCTATGCATCCTACCCATGATGAGTCAATTGACATGATTAGGAATCTTAGAACTGCCGAACTTATCATTAGAGGATTGCTTAGAAACTTGCTTGGATGTTTGCCTACTTTCAAGTGTGCCTACACCATATGGAAATTTCTTGAGGAACGATTTCTGGATTATTCCTTGAAAAATCTTGATGAAATTCTCCATAAGTCTATTGCTTTGAGTAAGATGAATACTAGTGATCCTATGTTTGGTGATCGTCTATTTGAGCTTACAAACCTTATGCGTGCCAAAGGAAATGTTGGTATCATTAGTGATATTATTTCTGAAGCTATAAAAATTCATAAGCAAGATTATTGTCTAACTCATTCTAATGAATCACCCTCTCTAGGACTTGATCCACCACATGACGATGTTGAACATGGATACTATGATGAGGATGATGATAGTGACTTCGATCTTGATGATGCAATGAGACATTTTGGTCTTATGGCAAATCTTCGGGGATATATGTCAGGAGGAAAGGAATGGGTTTTTGATAGTGGATGTACCGATCACATGACCGGAGATAAAGACATGTTTTGTGAGCTTGCTGATAATGATAGTCCTCGAAAGTATGTCACTTTTGGTGACAACTCAAAGGGTAAGGTGGTTGGCCTCGGTAAGGTGGCCATGTCACAGGATAGCTCCATACAAAATGTCATGCTCGTTGAATCTCTTGGATACAACTTACTTTCAGTATCTAGACTTGCTGATTTCGGTTTGATGTTCTATTCTTTGAAGTAGATTGCCAAGTGTTTCGTCGAGACAATCATAAAATGGTCTTTACCGGTGTGCTTAGAGGTGATCTATACATTGTTGATTTCACTAAAAAGGCTCAACCTAAAACTTGCTTCATTGCTAAATCCTCAAAAGGTTGGTTGTGGCATAGACGACTAGGTCATGTTGGTATGCCAAACCTTGACAAGATTATTAAAGGAAATCATATCCTAGGAGTTAATGATGCCATATTTGATAAGGATAGACTTTGCAGCGCTTGTCAGGCAGGTAAACAGGTTGGAGGAAGGCATCCCATGAAGAACATCATGACCATAAGGAGGCCACTCGAGCTACTTCACATGGATCTCTTTGGTCCCAACTCTTACAAGAGTCTCGGTGGAAACTCTTTTGGTCTAGTTATAGTTGATGATTTTTCAAGATTTACATGGGTGTTCTTTCTCGATGATAAATTGCAGGTCCAAAAGATCTTCAAAAACTTCGCTAGGAAGGCCCAAAATCAATTTGAAGTGAAGATCAAGAAGGTTCGCAGCGACAACGGAACGGAGTTCAAGAACGCAAATGTGGACACCTTTCTTGACGAAGAAGGGATTTCACACGAGTTCTCGGCTACGTACACACCTCAACAAAACGGAGTTGTTGAGAGGAAGAACCGGACGCTCATCGAAATGGCGAGAATGATGCTTGATGAGTACAAGACGTCGAAGCACTTTTGGGCAGAAGCGGTTGAGACAGCTTTTCATGCAACAAATCGCTTGTATGTTCACAAGCTACTCGGCAAGACGACAGATGAGCTCCTCACCGGTAACAAACCCCAAGTTGGATACTTTCGAGTATTCGGCTCAAAGTGCTACATTCTTGATAAGCATCGTCGCTCTAAATTTGCTCCTAAGTCTCATGAAGTTTTCCTACTATGTTATGGCTCAAACTCTCACACTTACCATGTCTACAATAATTTCACCCGGAAGGTTGAAGAGACAGTAGATGTGAAGTTTGATGAATCTAACGGCTCGCAAGTAGAGCAATTGCCAATTGATGTAGGTGACAAAGAACCTTCAGAAGCAATTCAAGACTTGGCTATTGGCAAGGTTCGTCCAACGGAGGTGAAGGAGAGCACCTCGTCTGTCCAAGTGGAATCTTCTACTTCACAACAAGGTGAACCAAGAGTTTATACGGAAGCATCCACAAGTGGGACACACCAAGATGAAGAAAATGAGGAAGTGCATCAAGATGAACGTCAGCAACCTCCTTCTCCACCACGACAAGAGAACGACAACGCCAACCATGAAGAAGGCCAAGAAGAAGAAGAACAAGATGAAGAAGATGTTCAACGAAGACCCAAGCAAAAGCTTTCACAAGTTTGAGCAAGAGTTGCTAAAGATCATCCCGTCGAGAAAATCTACAATGAGATTCAAACCGGGAGAATCACTCGCTCTAAAACTCGTTTAGCTAACTTTTGTCAAAACTATTCTTTCATCTCTAGAATTGAACCTATGAAGGTTGAAGAAGCATTGGAAGATCCGGATTGGATAAATGCTATGCATGGAGAGCTACATAACTTTGAGAGGAATCAAGTTTGGACATTGGTTGAGAAGCCCGACAACAACCACAACGTCATCGGTACCAAGCGGGTGTTTAGCAACAAGCAAGATGAAGATGGACAAGTAGTTACGCAACAAAGCACGTCTAAATGGCCCAAGGCTACACACAAGTCGAAGGTATGGACTATGGTGAGACTGAAGGAAATATGCCCTAGAGGCAATAATAAAGTTATTATTTATTTCCTCATATCATGATAAATGTTTATTATTCATGCTAGAATTGTATTAACGGAAACATAATACATGTGTGAATATATAGACAAGCAGTGTCACTAGTATGCCTCTACTTGATTAGCTTGTTAATCAGAGATGGTTATGTTTCCTAACCATGAACAAGGAGTTGTTATTTGATTAACAAGGTCACATCATTAGTTGAATGATCTGATTGACATGACCCATTCCATTAGCTTAGCACACGATCGTTTAGTATGTTGCTATTGCTTCCTTCATGACTTATACATGTTCCTATGACTATGAGATTATGCAACTCCCGTTTACGAGAGGAACACTTTGTGTGCTACCAAACGTTACAACGTAATCGGGTGATTATAAAGGTGCTCTCTGGTGTCTCGAAGGTACTTGTTGAGTTGGCGTATTTCGAGATTAGGATTTGTCACTTGAATGTCGGAGAGGTATCTCTGGGCCCTCTCGGTAATACACATCACTTAAGCCTTGCAAGCATTTCAACTAATGACTTAGTTGTGAGATGATGTATTCTGGAACAAGTAAAGAGACTTGCGATAATCGAGATTGAACTAGGTATTGGATCTTGACGATCGAATCTCGGGCAAGTAACATATCGATGACAAAGGGAACAATGTATGTTGTTGTGCGGTTTGACCGATAAAGATCTTCATAGAATATGTAGGAACCAATATGGGCATCCAAGTCCCGCTATTGGTTATTGACAAGAGGCGTGTCTCGGTCATGTCTACATTGTTCTCGAACCGTAGGGTCCATGCACGCTTAAGGTTTCGATGGCGGTTTCATTATGAGTTTATGTATTTTGATGTACGAAGGTTGTTCGGTGTCCGGATGTGATCACGGACATGACGAGGAGTCTCGAAATGGTCGAGACATAAAGATTGATATATTGGACGGATATATTTGGACCTTTGGAAAGGTTCGGGTGAGATTGGAAATATCTTGGAGCTCAGGAGGTATGAGAACCCCGGTAAGTATATGGGCCTTATTGGGCCTTAGTGGAAGGGAGGGAGAAGGAGCAAGGGAGGGGGCGCGCACCCCCAAGCCCAATCCGAATTGGGAGGGGGCCGCCCCCTTCCTTCTCTCCTCCCCCCTCTTCCTTCCTTCTCCTACTCCGAATAGGAAGGGGGCCAAACCTACTTGGAGTAGGTTTGCCCCCTAGAACACGCCCCCCTTGGGCGGCCTCCTCCTCCCTCCCTCCTTTATATCGGGGGGTGGGGGGCACCCTAGACACACAAGTTGATCATTGAGATCGTTCCTTAGCCGTGTGCGGTGCCCCCCTCCACGATATTACACCTCGGTCATATTGTAGCGGTGCTTAGGCGAAGCCTGCGACGAGATAACATCAAGATTGTCACCACGCCGTCGTCTTGTGGAACTCCTCCCGCGCTCTGCTGGATCGGAGATCGGGTGCGTCATCGAGCTGTCTGCGTGTCAAGAACTTCGGAGGTGCGAATGCGGTGCTTGGATCGGTCGGACCGGGGGCGTCGACTACTTCCTCTAGGTTGCGTCAGCGCTTCGCCCGATCTCTGAGTGCGTAGACAACACTCTCCCCTCTCGTTGCTATGCATCACCATGATCTTGCGTGTGCGTAGGAAATTTTTTGAAATTACTACGTTCCCCAACAGTGGCATCCGAGCAAGGTTTTATGCGTTGATGTTATATGCACGAGTAGAACACAAGTGAGTTGTGGACGATATAGTCATACTGCCTACTAGCATGTCATACTTTGGTTCAGCGGTATTGTTGGATGAAGCGGCCCGGACCAACATTACGCGTACGCTTACGCGAGACTGGTTTTACCGCCGTGCTTTGCACACAGGTAACTAGCGGGTGTCAGTTTCTCCAACTTTAGTTGAACCGAGTGTGGCTACGCCCGGTCCTTGCGAAGGTTAAAACAGCATCAAATTGACAAACTATCATTGTGGTTTTGATGCGTAGGTGAGATTGGTTCTTGCTTAAGCCCATAGCAGCCACGTAAAACTTGCAACAACAAAGTAGAGGACGTCTAACTTGTTTTCGCAGGGCATGTTGTGATGTGATATGGCCAAGACATGATGCTATATTTTATTGTATGAGATGATCATGTTTTGTAACGAAGTTATCGACAATGGCGAGAGCCATATGGTTGTCGCTTTATTGTATGAAATGCAAACCCCACATAATTGCTTTACTTTATCACTAAGCGGTAGCGATAGTCGTAGAAGCAATAGATGGCGTAGACGACAACGATGCTACGATGGAGATCAAGGTGTCGCACCGGTGACGATGGTGATCATGATGGTGCTTCGGAGATGGAGATCACAAGCACAAGATGATGATGGCCATATCATATCACTTATATTGATTGCGTGTGATGTTTATCCTTTATGCATCTTATCTTGCTTTGATTGACGGTAGCATTTTAAGATGATCTCTCACTAAAAAAATTATCAAGTAGTGTTCTCCCTGAGTATACACCGTTGCCAAAGTTCGTCATGCCCAGACACCACGTGATGATCGGATGTGATAAGCTCTACGTCCATCTACAACGGGTGCAAGCCAGTTTGCACACGCGAGAATACTCGAGTTAATCTTGGCGAGCCTAGCATATGCAGATATGGCCTCGGAACACGGAGACCGAAAGGTCGAGCGTGAATCATATAGTAGATATGATCAACATAAGATGTTCACCGTTGAAAACTACTCCATCTCACGTGATGATTGGTTATGGTTTAGTTGATTTGGATCACGTGATCACTTAGATGACTAGAGAGATGTCTGTCTAAGTGGGAGTTCTTAAGTAATATGATTAATTGAACTAAAATTTATCATGAACTTAGTACCTGATAGTATCTTGCTTGTTTATGTTGTTTGTGGATAGATGGCCCGTGCTGTTGTTCCGTTGAATTTTAATGCATTCCTTGAGAAAGCTAAGTTGAAAGATGATGGTAGCAACTACGCGGATTGGGTCCGTAACTTGAGAATTATCCTCATTGCTGCACAGAAAAAATTACGTCCTGGAAGCACCGCTAGGTGCCGGGACTACTCTTGATCTGGCCGACGGCGTTAAGAACGTCTGGCGAGCAAAGTGATGACTACTCAATAGTTCAATGTGCCATGCTTTACGGCTTAGAACCGGGACTTCAACGACGTTTTGAATGCCATGGAGCATATGAGATGTTCCAGGAGTTGAAGTTAATATTCCAGAAGAATGCCCGGATTGAGAGGTATGAAGGCTCCAATAAGTTCTATAGCTGCAAGATGGAGGAGAATAGTTACATCGGTGAGCACATACTCAAGATGTCGGGTATTGTAATCACTTGATTCAACCGGGAGTCACTCTTCCGGATGATAACGTCATTGATGAAATTCTCCAATCACTTCCACCAAGCTACAAGAGCTTCGTGATGAACTATAATATGCAAGGGATGGATAAAACGATTCCCAAGCTCTTCGCAATGCTAAAGGCTGCGGAGGTAGAAATCAGAAGGAGCATCAAGTGTTGATGGTTAACAAGACCACTAGTTTCAAGAAAAGGGCAAAGGGAAGAAGAAGGGAACTTCAAGAAGAACAACAAACAAGTTCTGCTCAAGAGAAGAAACCCAAGTCGGACCTAAGCACTGGCCGAGTGCTTCTACTACAAGCGGTAGTCCTTTGGAAGCGGAACTGCCCCAAGTATTTGGCGGATAAGAAGGATGGCAAGGTGAACAAAGGTATATGTGATATACATGTTATTGATGTGTACCTTACTAGAGCTCGCAGTAGCACTTGGGTATTTGATATTGGTTACATTGCTAATATTTGCAACTCGAAGCAGGACTACTGATTAGCGAACAACGGCAAAGGGCGAGGTGGCGATGCGGCGTGGGAAGCGGTTCGAAAGTCGATGTGATCGCGGTCGACACGCTACCTCTACATCTACCTTGAGTTAGTATTAGACCTAAATAATTGTTATTTGGTGCGGCGTTGAGCATGAACATTATATCTGGATCTTGTTTGATGCGAGGCGGTTATTCATTTAAATCGAGAGAATAATGGTTGTTCTATTTATATGAGTAATATCTTTTATGGTCATTCATCCTTGAAGAGTGGTCTATTTTTGATGAATCTCGATAGTAGTGATACACATATTCATAGTGTTGAAGCCAAAAGATGCAGAGTTGATAATGATAGTGCAACTTATTTGTGGCACTGCCGTTTGGGTCATATCGGTATAAAGCGCATGAAGAAACTCCTTCAAGATGCTAAGGACAAAGGATTGGCTCAAGCCTCAAGCTCAAGACTCTTCATTTTACATTTTTAGTGGTCCAAGATCACATTGAGTCTATAGGAAAAGCCAATACTATCAGGGAGGGATGAGGTGTTGCTTAATGAGCCTCTTGCTTCGTGTGCTTTGTGATATGCTCCAAAACCCTCAGCTACTTTCCCACTTCCACAAATGACCTAAACCTAAAGCCAAAATCGGTCACAGCGATTCTTCCTATCCGGCGCCACCGATTCCAAAAGTCATATCCACTGCCACAAACCCTAAGCAAATCGGTCTTACCGATGGGGATCTCGGTCTCACCGAGATGGGATTGTAATCTCTCTGTGTATGTCCATTATCAAAATCGGTCTCACCGAGTTTGAGCAATCGGTACTACCGAGATTACAATGCAAACTCTCTGGATAACTTATTACCAAAATCGGCCCCACCGAGTTTGAGTAATCGGTCCCACCGAGTTTGCCTGACCAAATCTCTGGAAAGCTTATTACCAAATCGGTTTCACCGAGTTTGTGTAATCGGTCTTACCGAGATTACGTTATGCCCTAACCCTAACCGAATTGGTCTCACCGAGTTGCATTTCAGTCCCACCGAAAACCCTAACGGTCACATTATTTGCCAAATCGGTCTGACCGAGTTTAACAATTCGGTCCCACCGAGTTTGGTAGATTGTGTGTAATGGTTAGATTTTGTGTGGAGGCTATATATACCCCTCCACCTCCTCTTCATTCGTGGAGAGAGCCATCATACTGAACCTACACTTCCAACATACATTTTCTGAGAGAGAACTACCTACTCATGTGTTGAGGCCAAGATATTCCTTTCCTACCATATGAATCTTGATCTCTAGCCTTCCCCAAGTTTCTTTCCACTCAAATCTTGTTTCCACCAGATCGAAAACCTATGAGAGAGAGTTGAGTGTTGGGGAGACTATCATTTGAAGCACAAGAGCAAGGAGTTCATCATCAATGCACCATTTGTTACTTCTTGGAGACTGGTGTCTCCTAGATTGGCTAGGTGTCACTTGGGAGCCTCCGACAAGATTGTGGAGTTGAACCAAGGAGTTTGTAAAGGCAAGGAGATCGCCTACTTCGTGAAGATCTACCGTTAGTGAGGCAAGTCTTTCATGGGCGACGGCCATGGTGGGATAGACAAGGTTGCTTCTTCGTGGACCCTTCGTGGGTGGAGCCCTCCGTGGACTCGCGCAGCCGTTACCCTTCGTGGGTTGAAGTCTCCATCAACGTGGATGTACGATAGTACCACCTATCGGAACCACGCCAAAAACATCCGTGTATCCAATTGCGTTTGAATCCTCCAAACCCTTCCCTTTACTTTCTTGCAAGTTGCATGCTTTACTTTCCGCTGCTCATATACTCTCTGCATGCTTGCTTGATATGTATTGTGAATGTTAAACTTTTGCCTAATCTCCACTTAAACTTAAGGAAACTTAAAAACTGCAACTTTGGTACTTAGTGTCTAATCCCCCCCTCTAGACACCTCTTCTCAAGGTCCTACAAGTGGTATCAGAGCATTGGTCTCCATTGCTTTGGTTTAATCACCATTGGAGGAAGATGGATGAGTCTACTATTGGGAGTCTTAGACATAGAGTGCCTATTCTTGACGGAGAGTATTTTCATGAGTGGAAAAATGAGATGCTTGTTATTTTCAATCAATATCATTATAACAAGTACATTGCTAGCCCTTGTGCACCTTATGTTGATCCTATGCATCCTACCCATGATGAGTCAATTGACATGATTAGGAATCTTAGAACTGCCGAACTTATCATTAGAGGATTGCCTAGAAACTTGCTTGGATGTTTGCCTACTTTCAAGTGTGCCTACACCATATGGAAATTTCTTGAGGAATGATTTCTGGATTATTCCTTGAAAAATCTTGATGAAATTCTCCATAAGTCTATTGCTTTGAGTAAGATGAATACTAGTGATCCTATGTTTGGTGATCGTCTATTTGAGCTTACAAACCTTATGCGTGCCAAAGGAAATGTTGGTATCATTAGTGATATTATTTCCGAAGCTATAAAAATTCATAAGCAAGATTATTGTCAAACTCATTCTAATGAATCACCCTCTCTAGGACTTGATCCACCACATGACGATGTTGAACATGGATACTATGATGAGGATGATGATAGTGACTTCGATCTTGATGATGCAATGAGACATTTTGGTCTTATGGCAAATCTTCGGGGATATATGTCAGGAGGAAAGGAATGGGTTTTTGATAGTGGATGTACCGATCACATGACCGGAGATAAATACATGTTTTGTGAGCTTGCTGATAATGATAGTCCTCGAAAGTATGTCACTTTTGGTGACAACTCAAAGGGTAAGGTGGTTGGCCTCGGTAAGGTGGCCATGTCACAGGATAGATCCATACAAAATGTCATGCTCGTTGAATCTCTTGGATACAACTTACTTTCAGTATCTAGACTTGCTGATTTCGGTTTCAGTGTTCTATTTACTGAAGTAGATTGCCAAGTGTTTCGTCGAGACAATCATAAAATGGTCTTTACCGGTGTGCTTAGAGGTGATCTATACATTGTTGATTTCACTAAAAAGGCTCAACCTAAAACTTGCTTCATTGCTAAATCCTCAAAAGGTTGGTTGTGGCATAGACGACTAGGTCATGTTGGTATGCCAAACCTTGACAAGATTATTAAAGGAAATCATATCCTTGGAGTTAAGGATGTCATATTTGATAAGGATAGACTTTGCAGCGCTTGTCAGGCAGGTAAACAGGTTGGAGGAAGGCATCCCATGAAGAACATCATGACCATAAGGAGGCCACTCGAGCTACTTCACATGGATCTCTTTGGTCCCAACTCTTACAAGAGTCTCGGTGGAAACTCTTTTGGTCTAGTTTTAGTTGATGATTTTTCAAGATTTACATGGGTGTTCTTTCTCGATGATAAATTGCAGGTCCAAAAGATCTTCAAAAACTTCGCTAGGAAGGCCCAAAATCAATTTGAAGTGAAGATCAAGAAGGTTCGCAGCGACAACGGAACGGAGTTCAAGAATACAAATGTGGACACCTTTCTTGACGAAGAAGGGATTTCACACGAGTTCTCGGCTACGTACACACCTCAACAAAACGGAGTTGTTGAGAGGAAGAACCGGACGCTCATCGAAATGGCGACATTGATGCTTGATGAGTACAAGACGTCAAAGCACTTTTGGGCAGAAGCGGTTGAGACAGCTTTTCATGCAACAAATCGCTTGTATCTTCACAAGCTACTCGGCAAGACGGCAGATGGGCTCCTCACCGATAACAAACCCCAAGTTGGATACTTTCGAGTATTTGGCTCAAAGTGCTACATTCTTGATAAGCATCGTCGCTCTAAATTTGCTCCTAAGTCTCATGAAGTTTTCCTACTATGTTATGGCTCAAACTCTCACACTTACCATGTCTAGAATAATTTCACCCGGAAGGTTGAAGAGACAGTAGATGTGAAGTTTGATGAATCTAACGGCTCGCAAGTAGAGCAATTGCCAATTGATGTAGGTGACAAAGAACCTTCAGAAGCAATTCAAGACTTGGCTATTGGCAAGGTTCGTCCAACGGAGGTGAAGGAGAGCACCTCGTCCGTCCAAGTGGAATCTTCTACTTCACAACAAGGTGAACCAAGAGTTTATACGGAAGCATCCACAAGTGGGACACACCAAGATGAAGAAAATGAGGAAGTGCATCAAGATGAATGTCAGCAACCTCCTTCTCCACCACGACAAGAGAACGACAACGCCAACCATGAAGAAGGCCAAGAAGAAGAAGAACAAGATGAAGAAGATGTTCAACGAAGACCCAAGCAAAAGCTTTCACAAGTTCGAGCAAGAGTTGCTAAAGATAATCCCGTCGAGCAAATCTACAATGACATTCAAACCGGGAGAATCACTCGCTCTAAAACTCGTTTAGCTAACTTTTGTCAAAACTATTCTTTCATCTCTAGAATTGAACCTATGAAGGTTGAAGAAGCATTGGAAGATCCGGATTGGATAAATGCTATGCATGGAGAGCTACATAACTTTGAGAGGAATCAAGTTTGGACATTGGTTGAGAAGCCCGACAACAACCACAACGTCATCGGTACCAAATGGGTGTTTCGCAACAAGCAAGAAGAAGATGGACAAGTAGTTCACAACAAAGCACGTCTCGTCGCCAAAGGCTACACACAAGTCGAAGGTATGGACTATGGTGAGACTGAAGGAAATATGCCCTAGAGGCAATAATAAAGTTATTATTTATTTCCTCATATCATGATAAATGTTTATTATTCATGCTAGAATTGTATTAACCGGAAACATAATACATGTGTGAATATATAGACAAACAGAGTGTCACTAGTATGCCTCTACTTGACTAGCTTGTTAATCAAAGATGGTTATGTTTCCTAACCATGAACAAGGAGTTGTTATTTGATTAACAAGGTCACATCATTAGTTGAATGATCGATTGACATGACCCATTCCGTTAGCTTAGCACACGATCGTTTAGTATGTTGCTATTGCTTCCTTCATGACTTATACATGTTCCTATGACTATGAGATTATGCAACTCCGTTTACGGAGGAACACTTTGTGTGCTACCAAACATTACAACGTAATCGGGTGATTATAAAGGTGCTCTCAGGTGTCTCCGAAGGTACTTGTTGAGTTGGCGTATTTCGAGATTAGAATTTGTCACTCCGAATGTCGGAGAGGTATCTCTGGGCCCTCTCGGTAATACACATCACTTAAGCCTTGCAAGCATTTCAACTAATGACTTAGTTGTGAGATGATGTATTACGGAACGAGTAAAGAGACTTGCCGGTAACGAGATTGAACTAGGTATTGGATACTGACGATCGAATCTCGGGCAAGTAACATACCGATGACAAAGGGAACAACGTATGTTGTTGTGCGGTTTGACCGATAAAGATCTTCGTAGAATATGTAGGAACCAATATGGGCATCCAGGTCCCGCTATTGGTTATTGACAAGAGACGTGTCTCGGTCATGTCTACATTGTTCTCGAACCGTAGGGTCCGCACGCTTAAGGTTTCGATGACAGTTTCATTATGAGTTTATGTATTTTGATGTACCGAAGGTTGTTCGGTGTCCCGGATGTGATCACGGACATGACGAGGAGTCTCGAAATGGTCGAGACATAAAGATTGATATATTGGACGGATATATTTGGACACTGGAAAGGTTCCGGGTGAGATTGGAAATATACTGGAGCTCCGGGAGGTAACGGAACCCCCGGTAAGTATATGGGCCTTATTGGGCCTTAGTGGAAGGGAGGGAGAAGGAGCAAGGAGGGCCGTGCCCCCCAAGCCCAATCCGACTGGGAGGGGGGCGGCCCCCTTTCCTTCTCTCCTCCCCCCTCTTCCTTCCTTCTCCTACTCCGAATAGGAAAGGGGGGGCTAAACCTACTTGAAGTAGGTTTGCCCCCCTAGGGCACGCCTCCCCCTTGGGCCGGCCTCCTCCCCCTCCCTCCTTTATATACGGGGGTAGGGGGTCACCCTAGACACACAAGTTGATCATTGAGATCGTTCCTTAGCCGTGTGCGGTGCCCCCTCCACGATATTACACCTCGGTCATATTGTAGCGGTGCTTAGGCGAAGCCTGCGACGAGATAACATCAAGATTGTCACCATGCCGTCGTCTTGTGGAACTCCTCCCAGCGCCTCTGCTGGATCGGAGATTGGGGTGCGTCATCGAGCTGTCGCGTGTCAAGAACTCGGAGGTGCGAATAACGGTGCTTGGATCGGTCGGACCGGGAGGCGTCGACTACTTCCTCTAGGTTGCGTCACGCTTCCGCTTGGTCTCACGAGTGCGTAGACAACACTCTCCCCTCGTTGCTATGCATCACCATGATCTTGCGTGTGCGTAGGAAATTTTTGAAATTACTCGTTCCCCAACAAAGGCATCGAGCCAGGTTTTATGCGTTGATGTTATATGCACGAGTAGAACACAAGTGAGTTGTGGACGATATAAGTCATCTTGCCTACCAGCATGTCATACTTTGGTTCAGCGGTATTGTTGGATGAAGCGGCCCGGACCGACATTACACGTGCGCTTCGCGAGACTGGTTTTACCGCCGTGCTTTGCACACAGGTAACTAGCGGTGTCGGTTTCTCCAACTTTAGTTGAACCGAGTGTAGCTCGCCCGGTCCTTGCGAAGGTTAAAACAGCATCAACTTGACAAACTATCATTGTGGTTTTGATGCGTAGGTGAGATTGGTTCTTGCTTAAGCCCGTAGCAGCCACGTAAAACTTGCAACAACAAAGTAGAGGACGTCTAACTTGTTTTTGCAGGGCATGTTGTGATGTGATATGGCCAAGACATGATGCTATATTTTATTGTATGAGATGATCATGTTTTGTAACCGAAGTTATCGGCAACTGGCAGGAGCCATATGGTTGTCGCTTTATTGTATGAAATGCAAACGCCCTGTAATTGCTTTACTTTATCACTAAGCGGTAGCGATAGTCGTAGAAGCAATAGATGGCGTAAACGACAACGATGCTACGATGGAGATCAAGGTGTCGCGCCGGTGACGATGGTGATCATGATGGTTCTTCGGAGATGGAGATCACAAGCACAAGATGATGATGGCCATATCATATCACTTATATTGATTGCGTGTGATGTTTATCCTTTATGCATCTTATCTTGCTTTGATTGACGGTAGCATTTTAAGATGATCTCTCACTAAAAATTATCAAGTAGTGTTCTCCCTGAGTATGCACCGTTGCCAAAGTTAAATCGTGCCTGGACACCACGTGATGATCGGATGTGATAAGCTCTCGTCCATCTACAACGGGTGCAAGCCAGTTTTGCACACGCGAATACTCGAGTTAATCTTGGCGAGCCTAGCATATGCGAGATATGGCCTCGGAACACGGAGACCGAAAGGTCGGCGTGAATCATATAGTAGATATGATCAACATAAGATGTTCACCATTGAAAACTACTCCATCTCACGTGATGATCGGTTATGGTTTAGTTGATTTGGATCACGTGATCACTTAGATGACTAGAGAGATGTCTGTCTAAGTGGGAGTTCTTAAGTAATATGATTAATTGAACTAAAATTTATCATGAACTTAGTACCTGATAGTATCTTGCTTGTCTATGTTGTTTGTGGATAGATGGCCCGTGTTGTTGTTCCGTTGAATTTTAATGCGTTCCTTGAGAAAGCTAAGTTGAAAGATGATGGTAGCAACTACGCGAATTTGGTCCGTAACGAAGAATTATCCTCATTGCTGCACGAAAAAATTACATCCTGGAAGCACCGCTGGGTGCCAACTCTTCTTGATGTGGCCGACGACGTTAAGAACGTCTGGCAGAGCAAAGCTGATGACTACTCAATAGTTCAATGTGCCATGCTTTACGGCTTAGAACCGGGACTTCAACGACGTTTTGAATGCCATGGAGCATATGAGATGTTCCAGGAGTTGAAGTTAATATTCCAGAAGAATGCCCGGATTGAGAGATATGAAGTCTCCAATAAGTTCTATAGCTGCAAGATGGAGGAGAATAGTTCTGTCAGTGAGCACATACTCAAGATGTCTGGGTATTGTAATCACTTGATTCAACTGGGAGTCACTCTTCCGGATGATAACGTCATTGACAGAATTCTCCAATCACTTCCACCAAGCTACAAGAGCTTCGTAATGAACTATAATATGCAAGGGATGGATAAAACGATTCCCGAGCTCTTCGCAATGCTAAAGGCTGCGGAGGTAGAAATCAAGAAGGAGCATCAAGTGTTGATGGTTAACAAGACCACTAGTTTCAAGAAAAGGGCAAAGGGAAGAAGAAGGGAACTTCAAGAAGAACAACAAACAAGTTGCTGCTCAAGAGAAGAAACCCAAGTCTGGACCTAAGCACAAATCGAGTGCTTCTCCGCAAGCGGTAGTCCTTTGAAGCGGAACTGCCCCAAGTATTTGGCGGATAAGAAGGATGGCAAGGTGAACAAAGGTATATGTGATATACATGTTATTGATGTGTAGCTTACTAGAGCTCGCAGAGCACTGGTATTTGATACTGGTTACATTGCTAATATTTGCAACTCAAAGCAGGGACTACGGATTAGCGAACAACGGCAAAGGGCGAGGTGGCGATGCGGCGTGGGAAGCGGTTCCAAAGTCGATGTGATCGCGATCGACACGCTACCTCTACATCTACCTTGAGATTAGTATTAGACCTAAATAATTGTTATTTGGTGCCAGCGTTGAGCATGAACATTATATCTGGATCTTGTTTGATGCGAGACGGTTATTCATTTAAATCAGAGAATAATGGTTGTTCTATTTATATGAGTAATATCTTTTATGGTCATGCATCCTTGAAGAGTGGTCTATTTTTGATGAATCTCGATAGTAGTGATACACATATTCATAGTGTTGAAGCCAAAAGATGCAGAGTTGATAAGGATAGTGCAACTTATTTGTGGCACTGCCGTTTGGGTCATATCGGTATAAAGCGCATGAAGAAACTCCATACCGATGGACTTTTGGAACCACCTGATTATGAATCACTTGGTACTTGCGAACCGTGCCTCATAGGCAAGATGACAAAAACGCCGTTCTCCGGTACTATGGAGAGAGCAACAAGCTTGTTGGAAATCATACATACAGATGTATGTGGTCCGATGAATGTTGAGGCTCGTGGCGGATATCGTTATTTTCTCACCTTCACAGATGATTTAAGCAGATATGGGTATATCTACTTAATGAAGCATAAGCCTGAAACATTTGAAAAGTTCAAAGAATTTCAGAGTGAAGTTGAAAATCATCGTAACAAGAAAATAAAGTTTCTACGATCTGATCGTGGAGGAGAATATTTGAGTTACGAGTTTGGTTTACACTTAAAACAATGTGGAATAGTTTCGCAACTCATGCCACCCAGAACACCACAGCGTAATGGTGTGTCCGAACGTCGTAATCGTACTTTACTTGATATGGTGCAGTCTATGATGTCTCTTACAGATTTACCGCTATCGTTTTGGGGTTATGCTTTAGAGACGGCCACATTCACGTTAAATAGGGCACCGTCGAAATCCGTTGAGACGACACCTTATGAACTATGGTTTGGCAAGAAACCAAAGTTGTCGTTTCTTAAAGTTTGGGGCTGCGATGCTTATGTGAAAAAGCTTCAACCTGATAAGCTCGAACCCAAATCAAAGAAATGTGTCTTCATAGGATACCCAAAGGAGACAGTTGGGTACGCCTTCTATCACAGATCCGAAGGCAAGACATTCGTTGCTAAGAATGGATCCTTTCTAGAGAAGGAGTTTCTCTCGAAAGAAGTGAGTGGGAGGAAAGTAGAACTTGATGAGGTAATCTGTACCTACTCCTTGTTGGAAAATAATACATCACGGGAACCGGTTTACGTGACGTCAAAACCAACTAGTGAGGAAGTTGATGATGATGATCATAGAACTTGAGATCAAGTTAATCTGAGAACCTCGTGGGTCGAGCGAGTAAGATCCGCACTGAGTGGTACGGTAATCCTATTCGGAAGTCATGCTACTAGATCATGATGAACCTCGAACTATGAAGAAGCGATGGTGAGCCCAGATTCATAAAATGGCTTGAAGCCATGAAATCGAGATGGGATCCATGTATGAGAACAAAGTATGGACTTTGGTTGACTTGCGGATGGTCGGCAAGCAATTGAGAATAAATGGATCTTCAAGAAGAAGACCGACGCCGACGGTAATGTTATTGTCTACAAAGCTCGACTTGTTGCAAAAGGTTTTCGACAAGTTCAAGGGGTTGACTACGATGAGACCTTCTCACCCGTAGCGATGCTTAAGTCTGTCCGAATCATGTTAGCAATTGCCGCCTTTTATGATTATGAAATTTGGCAAATGGATGTAAAAACTGCATTCCTGAATGGATTTCTGGAAGAAGAGTTGTATATGATGCAACCAGAAGGTTTTATCGATCCAAAAGGAGCTAACAAAGTGTGCAAGCTCCAGCGTTACATTTATGGACTGGTGCAAGCCTCTCGGAGTTGGAATAAACGTTTTGATAGTGTGATCAAAGCATTTGGTTTTATGCAGACTTTTGGAGAAGCCTGTATTTACAATGATATAGCATTTCTAATATTATATGTGGATGACATATTATTGATTGGAAATGATATAGAATTTCTGGATAGCATAAAGGGATACTTGAATAAAAGTTTTTCAATGAAAGACCTCGGTGAAGCTGCTTACATATTGGGCATTAAGATCTATAGAGATAGATCAAGACGCTTAATTGGACTTTCACAAAGCACATACCTTGACAAAGTTTTGAAGAAGTTCAAAATGGATCAAGCAAAGAAAGGTTTCTTGCCTGTATTGCAAGGTGTGAAGTTGAGTAAGACTCAAAGCCCGACCACTGCAGAAGATAGAGAGAAAATGAAAAGTGTTCCCTATGCTTCAGCCATAGGCTCTATCATGTATGCAATGATGTGTACCAGACCTGATGTGTGCGTTGCTATAAGTCTAGAAGGGAGGTACCAAAGTAATCCAGGAGTGGATCACTGGACAGCGGTCAAGAACATCCTCAAATACCTGAAAAGGACTAAGGATATGTTTCTCGTATATGGAGGTGACAAAGAGCTCATCGTAAATGGTTACGTTGATGCAAGCTTTGACATTGATCCGGACGATTCTAAATCGCAAAACGGATACGTGTTTACATTAAACGGTGGAGCTGTCAGTTGGTGCAGTTCAAAGCAAAGCGTCGTGGCGGGATCTACATGTGAAGCGGAATATATAGCTGCTTCGGAAGCAGCCAATGAAGGAGTCTCGATGAAGGAGTTCATATCCGATCTAGGTGTCATACCTAGTGCATCGGGTCCAATGAAAATCTTTTGTGACAATCTTGGGCGATTGCCTTAGCGAAGAATCCAGATTTCACAAGAGAACCAAGCACATCAAGAGACGCTTCAATTCCATCCGGGATCTAGTCCGGTGGGAGACATAGAGATTTGCAAGATACATACGGATCTGAATGTTGCGAGACCGTTGACTAATCCTCTTCCACGAGCAAAACATGATCAACACCAAGACTCCATGGGTGTTAGAATCATTCTTGTGTAATCTAGATTATTGACTCTAGTGCAAGTGGGATCTTGAAGGAAATATGCCCTAGAGGCAATAATAAAGTTATTATTTATTTCCTCATATCATGATAAATGTTTATTATTCATGCTAGAATTGTATTAACCGGAAACATAATACATGTGTGAATATATAAACAAACAGAGTGTCACTAGTATGCCTCTACTTGACTAGCTTGTTAATCAAAGATGGTTATGTTTCCTAACCATGAACAAGGAGTTGTTATTTGATTAACAAGGTCACATCATTAGTTGAATGATCTGATTGACATGACCCATTAGTTAGCTTAGCACACGATCGTTTAGTATGTTGCTATTGCTTCCTTCATGACTTATACATGTTCCTATGACTATGGGATTATGCAACTCCCGTTTACCAGAGGAACACTTTGTGTGCTACCAAATGTCACAACGTAACTGGGTGATTATAAAGGTGCTCTACAGGTGTCTCCGAAGGTACTTGTTGAGTTGGCGTATTTTGAGATTAGGATTTGTCACTCCGAATGTCGAAGAGGTATCTCTGGGCCCTCTCGGTAATACACATCACTTAAGCCTTGCAAGCATTTCAACTAATGAGTTAGTTGTGAGATGATGTATTACGGAACGAGTAAAGAGACTTACCGGTAATGCGATTGAACTAGGTATTGGATACTGACGATCGAATCTCGGGCAAGTAACATACCGATGACAAAGGGAACAACGTATGTTGTTGTGCGGTTTGACCGATAAAGATCTTCATAGAATATGTAGGAACCAATATGGGCATCCAGGTCCCGCTATTGGTTATTGACCGGAGACGTGTCTCGGTCATGTCTACATTGTTCTCGAACTGTAGGGTCCGCACGCTTAAGGTTTCGATAGCGATTTCATTATGAGTTTATGTATTTTGATGTACGAAGGTTGTTGAGTGTCCGGATGTGATCACGGACATGACGAGGAGTCTCGAAATGGTCGAGACATAAAGATTGATATATTGGACGGATATATTTGGACACGGAAAGGTTTGGGTGAGATTGGAAATATCTGGAGCTCGGAGGTTACGGAACCCCGGTAAGTATATGGGCCTTATTGGGCCTTAGTGGAAGGAGGAGAAGGAGCAAGGGAGGCGCCCCCATGCCCAATCCGACTGGGAGGGGGCCGCCCCCTTCCTTCTCTCCTCCCCCTCTTCCTTCCTTCTCCTACTCCGAATAGGAAAGGGGGAGCCAAACCTACTTGGAGTAGGTTTGCCCCCCTAGGGCGCGCCTCCCCCTTGGGCCGGCCTCCTCCTCCCTCCCTCCTTTATATATGGGGGTAGGGGGCACCCTAGACACACAAGTTGATCATTGAGATCGTTCCTTAGCCGTCTGCGGTGCCCCCCTCCACGATATTACACCTCGATCATATTGTAGCGGTGCTTAGGCGAAGCCCTGCGACAGGATAACATCAAGATTGTCACCACGCCGTCGTGCTGACGGAACTCCTCCCCACGCCTCTGCTGGATCGGAGATCGGGGTGTGTCATCGAGCTGTACGCGTGTCAAGAACTCGGAGGTGCCGGAGTAACGGTGCTTGGATCGTTCGGACCGGGAGGACGTACGACTACTTCCTCTACGTTGCGTCAGCGCTTCGCTTGGTCTCAGAGTGCGTAGACAACACTCTCCCCTCTCATTGCTATGCATCACCATGATCTTGCATGTGCGTAGGAATTTTTTTGAAATTACTACGTTCCCCTACAGAGACTTACGCCCCCGTTGCTAGACTTGAGTCCATTCGCATCTTACTTGCCTATGCTAATCATCATGATATTACCTTATACCAAATGGACATTAAAAGTGCTTTTCTAAATGGTGAAATAGAGGAGGAAGTTTATGTTAAGCAACCTCCCGGCTTTGTCAATCCTAAGAAACCCAATCATGTTTACAAACTTCACAAAGCTCTTTATGGTCTTAAAGAAGCTCCGAGAGCTTGGTATAAATGCTTGACCAAGTTCCTTATTGAAAAGGCTTTGAAATTGGGAAAATTGATTCTACTCTTTTTACTAAAAGGGTTAATGGAGAACTATTTGTATGCCAAATTTATGTTGATGATATTATATTTGGTTCAACTAACCCTCATTTTAATGAAAAGTTTGGGAAGCTAATGTCGAAGAAGTTTGAGATGTCTATGATGAGTGAACTCAAATTCTTTCTTCGGTTGCAAATCAAGCAAACTAAGGAAGGTACCTTTGTTTCTCAAACAAAGTACACCAAGGACTTATTCAAGAAGTTCAATATGCAAGAATGCAAAGGTATGTCTACACCCATGCCTACTAGTGGACATAATGACTTGACCAAAGATGGTGAACCGGTTGATCAAAAGGTTTATCGCTCTATGATTGGTTCATTGTTATATCTATGTGCTTCACGTCCCGATATCATGCTAAGTGTGTGCATGTGTGCACGATATCAAGCTGCTCCTAAGGAATGTCATCTTAAGGTCGTGAAAAGGATAGTGAGATACTTAATCCATACACCAAAGTTTGGCATTTGGTATCCTAAGAGGCCTCTTCGATCTTGTTGGCTATTCCGACTCGGACTTTGCGGAGACAAGGTTGATAGAAAGTCCACTTCGGGTACTTGTCGATTTCTTGGTAGATCTCTTGTGTCTTGGTCCTCCAGGAAACAAAACTCGGTATCCTTATCCACCGCCGAAGCTGAATATATTGCCGCTGGTTCATGTTGTGCTCAATTACTTTGGATGACCCAAACTCTTAAAGACTATGGGATATATGTGAGACATGTTCCATTGCTATGTGACAATGAAAGTTCTATCAAAATTGGTCATAATCTTGTGCAACATTCTCGAACTAAGCATATTGAAGTTCGCCATCATTTCATTCGAGATCATGTTGCTAAGGGTGACATTGATCTTAAGCATGTTCGCACCGAAAAGCAATTAGCGGATATATTCACTAAACCTCTTGATGAGAAAGTGTTTTGCAGGTTAAGAGGAGAATTGAACATCACTGATGCTTCAAATTTGGAGTAGAAACTCCGTTGGATACATGCAAGACATGAGCTTATGACTAATCCTTGATATTTCTCTTATGATGAAAATCTTATGTCTTGGATATATTTGTATCTTGCATGTTATCTAATCCATGTAGGTAGATGGACTAAAATTCCAAGTGATGCTCCAAATTCTTGATGAGCTACATCAACATTGAGCAACCCACACAAGTTCAACTACATGGACTATACCACCAACCAAGGTATGTTATTCCATCTTAGAGAAGCTTTACTCCAAGTCATGAGCTAAAGCAACTCGAAAAGAAGTGAATACATCAAGATGCTTAGAAGAAAAATGGCAACCCCATTTTGAGCTTAAACGATGAGTATGACCTATGATCAAGTGATCTCACTTGACTCCTAAGTCAATATACTCTAACATAGGTGACTTTGTCGCCGACCATCTCTAGATGAAGTTCTCTTGTGTTCTTTTCTGTGTTTTTGCATTTGTCTCATGCATATTTGTTTCCCCTTTCAGAAAAAACTTCATCTAGATTTCTTTCTTTCTGTTTGTTCTGCATTTTCTGCATTCAAATTCATTGCACATCTTTCAGTAAATTCCTTGAAAATCTTTGTGAGATCTTACTAGTCTAGTGAGCTGAGGTGACAAGTGTTTTCGTTGCGATGACCTCGGTTTCACCGATTTGTTATTTTCAGCCCAACCGACTCCTTTCGGTCCAACCGAAGCAACTCACTCAGTGCCACCGATTTCATAATAGGAAAAGCAGTTTGCCAAATAATTCTGTGTTTTTTTTCTGATCCAGCTCCACTCAATGAATCTTGTCCTCTACAAGCATCACATTTTTATCATTGCTTTGTTCTATGTCTCAAGGACCAAACCCATTTGACAGATTCCAGAAGACCCTTCTTGGAAATTGATGTCAAAGGGGGAGAGAGAGAACATCAAAGCTTATCATCTGAAGAGAGAGAGAGAGCATCAAAGTTTATCACCTTCTTGAGAGAGAGATATATCATCTCCTAAAGGGGGAGAGAGACCTTCTAGGGGGAGACACCCTCAAAGTGAAGAGAGAGATCTCCAGGGGGAGAGAATACTTAAGTAGAAAGTATTTCTCAAGGATCCCAGATGCTTGGTGTTCAAGAGGAGAGATGTCCACATGTCTTCTTGAGGGGAGAGACATGTTCATATGATCTGTTGTGCCTATTTGCATTAGCATGCATCAACTCTGATCATCATTCTTTTCTTTCAGCTCTGATCTTCTGTTCCCTATCTTCTCCCAGTATCCCATGTTAGATTCAGGGGAGCAAGACATCTAAGGGAAAGAGTTCATTTAAATTCATTGCATATCTTTAATCTTGGGGACATGTCTAATCCAATGTGGTACTTAGTACACACTCTCTACATGTCATCCCAGTCTTGGTATTCTCGTGGTTTCTTTTGTTTGCTATGGCTAGTAGATGCATCTATGTATCTAACTTTGTTTACACAGGCTCATTTCATCCTAAGACAACTCAAGACTACAAGGTAAGTATATGCATCACAATCATGTGTATGAGGAATTCTTGCTGATGTACATATTGTTTGCAAGAAGGACTCATGAGCATGAAGGTATTTTCTTCAACATTCTTGCTCTGATGCATATGGCCAAGATACATGTAACACATTGCCTGCTCTATCATGTTTATGCTCTCACATGCCTCTACATTCCATATTCACATGATTGCATACATATACGGGGAGCCTATGTTTATTACATGTTTTTCCAAAGCTTTACTTGCTACTCTTTATATCTTTATCTAAAGCTTTGATGTATGTTGCCATCAATTACCAAAAAGGGGGAGCACAAGTGCTCCCTAGGTGGTTTTGGTAATTAATGTCAACATATCTCTTGTTGGACTAACACTTTTCTCTAGTATATTTCAGATAAGTTCAACAATGAAGTGGCATGGACTAAAGGATGTGGGAACTCCTTCAAGATGCTAAGGACAAAGGATTGGCTCAAGCCTCAAGCTCAAGACTCTTCATTTTACATTTTTAGTGGTCCAAGATCACATTGAGTCTATAGGAAAAGCCAATACTATCAAGGAGGGATGAGGTGTTGCTTAATGAGCCTCTTGCTTCGTGTGCTTTGTGATATGCTCCAAAACCCTCAGCTACTTTCCCACTACCACAAATGACCTAAACCTAAAGCCAAAATCGGTCACACCGATTCTTCCTATCCGGTGCCACCGATTCCAAAAGTCATAGCCACTGCCACAAACCCTAAGCAAATCGGTCTTACCGATGGGGATCTCGGTCTCACCGAGATGGGATTGTAATCTCTCTGTGTATGTCCATTATCAAAATCGGTCTCACCGAGTTTGAGCAATCGGTACTACCGAGATTACAATGCAAACTCTCTGGATAACTTATTACGAAAATCGGCCCAACCGAGTTTGAGTAATCGGTCCCACCGAGTTTGCCTGACCAACTATCTGGAAAGCTTATTACCAAATCGGTTTCATCAAGTTTGTGTAATCGGTCTTACCGAGATTATGTTATGCCCTAACCCTAACCGAATCGGTCTCACCGAGTTGCATTTTGGTCCCACCGAAAACCCGAACGGTCACATTATTTGCCAAATCGGTCTGACCGAGTTTAACGATTCGGTCCAACCGAGTTTGGCAGATTGTGTGTAACAGTTAGATTTTGTGTGGAGGCTATATATACCCCTCCACCTCCTATTCATTCATGGAGAGAGCCATCAGACTGAACCTACACTTCCATCATACATTTTCTGAGAGAGAACTACCTACTCATGTGTTGAGGCCAAGATATTCCATTCCTACCATATGAATCTTGATCTCTAGCCTTCCCCAAGTTGCTTTCCACTCAAATCTTCTTTCCACCAGATCCAAAACCTATGAGAGAGAGTTGAGTGTTGGGGAGACTATCATTTGAAGCACAAGAGCAAGGAGTTCATCATCAACGCACCATTTGTTACTTCTTGGAGAGTGGTGTCTCCTAGATTGGCTAGGTGTCACTTGGGAGCCTCCGACAAGATTGTGGAGTTGAACCAAGGAGTTTGTAAGGGCAAGGAGATCGCATACTTCGTGAAGATCTACCGCTAGTGAGGCAAGTCCTTCATGGGCGACGGCCATGGTGGGATATACAAGGTTGCTTCTTCGTGGACCCTTCGTGGGTGTAGCCCTCCGTGGACTCGCGCAGCCGTTACCCTTCGTGGGTTGAAGTCTCCATCAACATGGATGTACGATAGCACCACCTGTCGGAACCACGCCAAAAACATCCGTGTCTCCAATTGTGTTTGAATTCTCCAAACCCTTCCCTTTACTTTCTTGCAAGTTGCATGCTTTACTTTCCGCTGCTCATATACTCTTTGCATGCTTGCTTGATATGTATTGTGAATGTTAAACTTGTGCCTAATCTCCACTTAAACTTAAGGAAACTTAAAAACTGCAAGTTTGGTACTTAGTGTCTAATCCCCCCCCTCTAGACACCTCTTCTCAAGGTCCTACAGTGGCAGAGATGTGCTTGGCACCCACACCCGGTGCTTCTGAGAGCCAGAACCGGATGAGAAACTAGTATCACGGGAGTGCTTGCGTGTAGCTTCATAGTCAGTTTGGCCTGTCTCAGCACTAATAGCCTTGTTCACTAACTTCTAGAAGGAGGTGCACTCATGCAGACAAAGATCATGGTGAAGCTTGGGGCTGAGTCCCTTGCGGAACCTCGCCTGCTTCTTGGCGTCGGTGGACACTTCTTCAGGAGCATAATGAGATAGATTTCTAAACTCTCTGCTATAGGCATCCACGGTTGGCTTGCCCTGGGTGAAGTTGCAAAACTCCTCCCTCTTACAATCCATAAGACCTTCCAGGATGTGGTGCTCATGAAAAGCCTCGCTGAAGTTTGCCCAAGTGGTATCCTGGCCAGCTAGGCGCATGGCCTCATAGTTTTCCCACCAAAGGTTGGCGGGGCCCTCAAGGTGATAAGCAGCGTAAGTGACCTTGTCAGCTTCGGCTATGTGTGCAGAACTATAGATCCAATCATACGCATCAAGAGGCTCAACGGAATGATGGAAGGTTGGTGGGTACAACTTGATGAAGTCATTAAGAGACACCAAGTCATTCCTCTAGTGATGTGCAGTGTTCTGCTCAATGCGTTCCAGCAGTCGGTTGGTCTCGCGTTTGTTCCTTTCAGCCTTCAACATGACCTCAGCCAAGGAAGGTGGATGAGGAAGATTCCCAGCCCTAGCCCCACTGGCTTCACCCTGCTCCTGGGCAGCAGGGGTGCTTTGGATGTTAACCATCCTAGGAAAACAAAACAACAGTTTACACAAAGATGGCAAAACTCTGACATAGGAGTGCACAATGTAATGGATGACACGAAATGCAGAGATGTTCATCTGTATGACATGGTAATGTAGAAACTGCCATATATATACCATCGGTCATACACATCATACATAGTTTAGTACAAGCCCAGGCTGAAGTACAATTGCGGTGAAAGAACATTACATCTCATCAAAGGCATTCCAAGCTCCTATACATTATTCATCTACGCCTTCGGAAGTCAGTACACACTAAGTCATATTCCACAAGACACTGAGGACTGTGGAGATACAACTATTACAATACTACTACTGCCATGACCTAGCTCAGTCGTCTTCATCTCCGTAGTAATCTTCATAAAGATTACTCCCGTAGCCTGGAAGTGGAACATGAAGATTTGGTAACTCACGGTCGCGTGGGGCCTGTGGACCATAAGGACATGGATGTGGCCTTGGTCCCACGGCTGTTGGCAGATGACGCCCACGTGGAGGGGTAATGCCTCCAACATCAGGATAGTCCATACGGGCTAGCAGAGGAGTGCGTACGGGGTACAAATCCCGCATATCAAGATGACCAGTCTGCACGGCGGGTGCAAGCCATGTCAGAGTGGCCCAGTGGCCAGCTCGAGTGTTGTAAAGCTCCATCCGGAGGGCACGGACCTCACAGTCCCTTTCCTCCAGCATCTCTGTGGTCGTCCAAAGGCGCAGCTCCTCATGAGTAGTGTCAGTGTAAAGACCAGTGTAGTAACCCTCCTGACTAGTAAGTGTTGCTGGCAGATAGCAGAACTCAATGTCCTTAAGCGATGTGTGCCCAACTCGAATGATAGTTATCATGGAGTAAGCGACATCCTGGACTGACATCTCCACGGTAATTTCGAGCCCGTAAGACCAGTGAAGGGGATTGGTAGCTCCGGGGAAGGATATATCTTCACCGTGCATATGTACTGACTCTGATTAAAATCTCGATACTGCTCTTCTACGGTATACTCTGGATACCATCGATAGCCAGTCTCTATCTTCACATGAACCAGCATGGTTGTATGACCGGGCACATCAATGCATCGAGTCAGACGAACCACCCAATGTGGGGTGCGGGAAGCCATCTGAAACACGAAATAATGCAAAGGCATTAGAATTTCTAGGAGAAATCAGACAGCATAACGGTTGTAAATGCTCAAAAAGAATTTTGAGACATTTTGCAAAGGATTGCATAGTCACTCAACAACATCATATCAAGGTTCTGGGTCCAACTAACAACATACTGAAGTAATAGAATTGAACGGGGCTTGTAACCAACAATCCTATAACAGTCTACGGATTAGTAACACGTGAACCTGATTGAAAGATGAGATCCTAGTCGTTAACCCTCGTGGAAAGAATGAACTGACTCAGGTCAGAATGTCATGAGGTAAAGAAGTAAAAAGAGCCTTACGTTCCATCCCACAATCAATTCCCCTGCATATAATTAAATCATTTCCAGACTCGACATCGACCAGTTTGGCTTGAAGAACCTACAGGCAGTCTGACTCTGATGCCAACGTTGTTAGGACCCCGATGCTAAGTCACACCTATCTAGCATGTAACACATCATATCATTTTGCAGCCTCACGCACGATATTCCCACGGGTGCCACCTTACCTGGCCCGGGACCATTTGCGGCTTTTGGCTCACGTATATAATAGTGTCGCTAGCATCCATATGACAAAGAACTCGGGCCGACATGACTAGTCATGAACCCAAAGTGGCGCTAACTTACAGGGACAAGTATACATGACCTAGCAACGAGAACATGTTGATCAACAACGTATGAACCCAAGTCGTAGCAAGCTACAAGGACTTAAAGGAACAACATGTGACATTTGTCCGAAGGGACAGGCACGGGAATAAAGAAGGACACATGCCGGCCAGCCTAAGTGTTTCGGAGCAGTAGCAAGCTACCATGGCTCAGTGGAAGCACTAGGAGACATTTCCCGGTAAGAGAGGCTACCAAGGATAAACAACTAGGTTGTCGGATCCCACACATACCAAGCATTTCAAATCATACACACAATATGCTCGATATGTGCAAATACAACATGGCATCACAACAAAACTCTACAACTCAAGTACTTTATTTAAAAGGCTCCAAAGAGCCATACATATCATTCATATAAATAAGGGTGACACGACCCGATATTCAAGTCATACATGCATCCAAGCACATGCGGAAGCAAACTTGTCTGAGTATAGACAACTAGAAGGCAAAAGGCTTGATGAAGCCCATCTATCTACAAAGGCCCTTCACATGCTCAGGGTTACCACCTGGGCATCAAGCTACTCATCAACGTCAAGGTCTACATAAAACCCTTCAAAAGGGGCGGTATTCTCTTCTCCAACAGTAATTAAGAAAAAATGAGTACAAAGGTACTCAGCAAGACTTACATCAGATCCTACATACATGCACATTATCAACAAAGGGATGGTGAAGTTTATTGTAGCAAGCCAGCTTTGACTCTTGGCTAAACTATCCTACGAGATAGCAACTTGTAGATGTTTTGCGCACACAAGTCCACTACTCACCACAACAATACATCACCGTGGATCCTCTTCCGTCTTCCTACGGAAGGGCCATCCACGGCACTCACACTTGTCTTGAGGCTTTTAGTCGTTTCCATTTACTTGTCTATGAACTGTATAGCCAACCAAGTGGTCCTTTATCGCGGACGCGGCTATTCGAATAGATGATGTTAACCCTGCAGGGGTGTAGTTCTTCACAAACGCTTCCACCGCTGTGGCACCCCGGCTCAGAGAAACCGGAATGCCCCATATTCCAGCCCAGAGATCGAGGAGAAGTCTTCTGGAATACGGCACTGCTTAGCATAGAACAAACCAGCTTTCTATTATTACACGAATATGAATACAAGGTCTCCGATATTACAATGAATAACTTCGGCACGGCGACACTATGCCATCCTCAGTTGCTCTATGCAAGCAGCAGAACAACTCGAAGCAGCAGAATAACTCTAGCAGCGGAACAACGAAGACGGTGGTGAACTCCACTCCGCAGGGACTTTGGCTGGAACGCTTATCCTAGCTCGCACGAACGGAAACCACGGCAAGCAAGCAATCAAATCCGGCATGACCTGCAAACTGGCATGACACGCCAGGTCAGTACATTGAATGTACTTGCAAGCTTGCAATAAACCAGAAGCATTCAAGACAGACAACGGCATGGCAATTACAGGTTAAATATGAATTATCATGAGATCATCCTAACAATATAACATGGCATGACCAACATAAACACGATACAGCTATCACATCATGAACATAATAATCCGACAATACTAGCATGAAACATGATGACACTACATGCACCACTTATTCTGCTCGCCTACCTCGTAACCAACTCATGCATCACTTACCAACCTCGGACATCACATGGTCATCTCAGGATCAAATCAAGCTTGGTATAACAACACCGTAGTAATCATTAAGTGACCACAAGGAGCTTGACCTTTACCCACAATTCTCGTACAACATCATGAATATACAACAACTCGGTATCTTCGATACCCTCGTGATCCTTACGGCGATCACCACCCGACCAACACTTGGCCCGTGATCCTTACGGCGATCACAACCCGACCACTACATGGCCCGTGATCCTTACGGCGATCACAACCAAGTTATCTCACTGTTATTACGCACATTATTCTTATTACTGTTGACTCATGGTGTGACCTTCTCTCGACCTGGGCCCTTATCCGCGGGCGCGGCTATCGATAGATTAATATACACTCTGCAGAGGTTAGTACACTGTACCTACACTACAGAACACATGGCCTCACACTCCCATTCGGGTGGACCAACGGCGTTCCGACAAAACCATCCTACTGCCATGACACTCTCCCGGCCACTCCGACTCACTCCTCACTGAGCTAAGTCCTGGGTGGCCCCGTGCCTACCTCCAGACACAACGACCACCGTCGTGGCCCAAAACATAAACGATCCCACACGGGGGTCCGCCGGCTATAACAAGTACGGGCACACAAGGTTATGCTTGCCTACCGGGCCAGGGTACAACACGTCCATAACCTTCCCTCATTGGAGGCACCGGCGAGAGGCACGACAATAGACCCAGTTAGGACCGTTCCATACCGGTGAGCGTGGTTGCACTGGTCAGCATCGATTCAGCGGCATCATGACTCAGCCAACAGTTGTTCAAGTTCAGTTTAATCCGGTTAACTTGAATGCAAATATGCTGAGCCATGATAAAATGCATGAACATGATATAAACATCATCATGAGAGTATCACATAACTTTCCACCATATCAACAATAAATCATATCCACTGAGCATCGCATACTGACTAGCATGACCATCTCCAACATCAACATGTACTACTAATAAGAATAAACATATGAAAGGTAATACTAGCAGGTATAACATGATCACAAAGTATAAGACAACATAGCACAAAAATGAACATGCAAAACTGAACATCACCGGAATAACGATAACCATCTTTTCAACAAGCAAACATTTATTAAAAATTCAAGTTGAAAACCATGGCTACTGCATGACTATCATGCAAGTGGGTATTATGGCTTGCCTGGGGATGAAGAAGGCACTGGGGAGATGTGCGGGAAACTCGCGGAATGAAACGCCGGAAAACGTTCTCTCTCGGAGGGGGCTGAATAAGGGCAAGGGCATAAAGGTCATTTTCACAGTGTCAAACCATAGTGAAAGTGTGACCAACAGAACGGGCTCGGCGAAACGAGAAGTGAGCGTTGGTTTCACCTTATTTGGAGTTAAGGTTGAAAAGTTGTGAAGGTTTGAAGAACAGGGAGTAAACTGTGAAAAATTATCCCCAACGGGTCCCTGAGTGGATAAGACAGAAACGGATTTCAAGAAATACGCTTTCTGCGTAAGAAAACGTATCGCAGGCTGAGCAAGGAAAGAAGTACGCTTTCAGGCAAAGGAAAGTGTACAAAAGGTAAAACGCCTTCGTGTAAATGAAAACTTACTCCGGTTGGCGCGCTTCCACTTATGCATCTGGGCCCGCGCGTGGTCAACGCCTGAGAGGCTGATCGGTGGGGTCCGCAGGGAGGAGGGGGTCCAGGCGCGCTCGTCTTCTACCTCCCGCTCGCCCTGTTTCTTGCGTGAAACAGAGGCAGAGCAGGGGAGGGGCGGCGAGGGGACCGGCCTACTCCGGCCATCTCCGACCAGACGGAGACCACCGACGGGACCGCGAGGCAGAGGCGCCTCCGTTCTGGTGCAGGGCGGCCGCCGGGGAGGAGTGGAGGATGCGGGGTCGGAGGAGACCCGAGAGGCAGGGGTGGGCGGTGGTGGTGAAGGGCAGGGGTATCCGGTGGCGAGGAGGCGAGGTGGAGGGCTTGGGTAGGCTCGTCGGAGAGTGGTGGAGGCTCTGGTGGTGACGGGAGGCAAATGCAGTTTTTGTACAAGTGAGACATTAAGGCAAATGCAGAAATGTAGTTCAAATTGTGATGTGATATCATAGACAGTACCTTACACTGCAGCCGAGATCAATGTATAACACGATTATTCCAGTCACCGTCAGATAAATGTAGCACCGGAGACTTTGCAGAAATTTCGTTCAGAGGCTTGCCATCGAAGAGCGCTTGCCTCAGGTAGGAACGATACTTCATCAACGAGTGCTTAAAAAGCGCAACCAACTCTTGCTCGTCATCACAATCCAATTTGCTCCTTGCCTATTTAAAAGAATGAAATCTTGTGTCTTCTGTCAGCAGAAACATATGCAGTAATGAACATGAATAACATTAGTACATTACTTACGCGTAAGTTACGGAGGAAGACCGAAATTGTTCGTATTCGTGGTATAATCTTTCCATGAAGGAAAGATCGCACAAAGTTCCCGACAACAACATAAGCTTCGTCTTCTAAACTGGGAAGAAATGGAACAGGGGTCCTATTTGCTGCAATTGGGGCTCTCTCTGGTTCGAAAAGGGTTTGGCAACTGGATTTGGTGTACTCTTTGCTGGATTGGGGGTTTCGTCGTCAAATGGTGCTATGTCAATGGCATAATCATACTGTTTGCTGCAGTTGGTGTCTGCTGAGTTGGGGCATCAGAAATGACCAGTGTAGTAGGGCTAGAGTCTGCTAGAGTTGGGGTATTTTGTGGGTCAGGTGATATTGCAACTACACCTAATGGGCTATTTGATTTATCAGGTGCCACTACCTTTTCCAAATACTTTGCTTGTGCTCCCCCATGATCAGCAATCGCCCTCTTCCTTTTGAACGTCTGATACACAAGAGCATCATTTGAATGGATAAATATGGTATGATGACAGATGGAATATGTACTGAAAATGGATAGGCAGGGCGTATTCACATACACGATGTGTAAACTAAGCTAATGGCAGTTCAACAAAGTAGAAGCAATGCAAAGCATCAGTTGCAAGATATGTGCGAGCAATGTAACCTTGGAAAGTTAGAGAAAGTACCTTGATGGGTGAATAAGATAGGGCATCTTCCTCTGACTCCTCCACTAGGGAGCTACATTGACTTAGGTCTCCCTCTAGCTCAGAATCATTGTTAGGATCATATTCTGAGCATGAATCTGTAGGTGGAGAGCGTTTGCATTGCATTGCATCCAGACTTGATTTTAGTCCCTTAATGCCAAGTTTGACAGCCATGGCATTGTTCTGCTTTATTCTTTTCATGCATGCAAGCTCATAATCATTATGATGCTATTCAGAATCTGAGATTCATGAAAACATAAAAAGTAGTCAGATTATCTATGGAATGCATTGCAGATTCAACTCGGAGAGTGTCTCCCTATAAACCCCTACATACGCAAAGTTCACCTCCCCAACCGTGCTGACCAGACCACACACAGAAATGCAAACCCCTTATGTCTCTATAACAGCCAGGCACACATTTCAAAACTGAAGTAGGAACATTAGAATCATATGAAATTCGTATTTGAACAAATAAACTAAGCAATTATGAGTGGCGTAATGTTTAGCTTCAAGGGTGGAGTGTTGGTAGTCCGACAGAAAGCAAGTAGGCAGATTGTATTCCATGTAAAAGATCGAAACCTATGTAAAAGCTGGAAATGACACTTTCTTTGTATACAATGCAGTGTTCGTTACCCACACATGATGGAAGAGATCACATAGAGAAATACTATTCACTCAGGTCTACGATTCCAGTATTTAGAAACAGGGTGGTCCGCCCTAAAAGAATATTGACAACAAATATGACAAGGCAAGCATAGATGTAGTGAATCAATCATTTACTTGTGAGCTTATTAGGACAAGTATGCAGAATTGTAACTGCAGTAAGAGACCGTCCAAAATCTGAATGAAGAAGTTTGTCTAGCACTTATTGTTTGCAACTAATCGACGTGAATAATTGGATATTATATCGAATGAGTAAGAAAGACAAGTAAAATTGTCAACAAACCTGGCTTGCAGTAGTAATCTGGGTCAATGTCACTATGACCAACAATCCAAAATGACTAGTTTCTGTTCCGAGGGCCGGAATTTTGAAAACCCTGTGAACTTTAGAGGTACTAAAGATTACCGGAATACATCTGAACCATTAAGTGGAGGTAGCACCGAGCACAAAACAAACCCTAATGTTACTCCTGGCCTCCTGTTAGTCTGGCGTCTCCTCCTAGAGTCATGCCGTCCGGGGACGGCAAGTCGCCGGCGAGGCAGGCAGCTGGGGAAGTAGAGATCAGCGCCTGCAGATGAGCGGAGGAATCGGGGCCTGGGACGACCCAAAATCCCAGGGTGGGCCGGCCCACCATGGGAACCCTGTAGAGATACACACCTGAGCGGCGAACATGCATTTTCGAAACTAATTTAGGAACATTTAGTTGACCAATTAAACAACTCTGTTTTAATAATATCAGATTCGTATTTGAACATCTAAGCTTGTTTAGCTTGATGCGTGGAGCAGTGTTATTATGACACTAAGCACGTATTCTGATCGTATAGTAATCATAAAAGGGGGAAACTCTAAGCATATTTTTTTAGCAAAAGAGGGTTTTCCCTCCGATTTCTATTAAAGAAACCACCACGGAACCAACATGATCAATTAAACCCTAAGCATGATCAATTAAAACGTATTATGGCTGTGCCATGGCAGATTTGAAGCTGCAAACCGGAGAAATGATATTTAGCATCCATTGTTTGCTTCGAACTAAGAACTAAATTCTAAGAGTTGAAAAGAAAGTAGTGTAACCAAGTTAAGATCTATTTTCGGGTTGAGATCAAAAAGTTGAGATATGAAGTACCACCTCTCTTGCGGCGCCGTGTAGGCATCGGGGGTGCGATGGCTGTCAGTGGCGTTGAAGCAGATCTGCGATGGTAGATGGGTGCATCGGGGGATAAGTCCCGTTGAGGTGGAAGAGAAGGTCGTGTGAGCGGCCCCGGCAAAGAGGACGACGGCGCCGATGAAACGAGAGGACGCGATGTAAGGCTATTGGTCCGTCGCCGTGGATGAGAAGCGTCCATATCTAGCAGAGAAAGACGCGGTCTTGGTAGGCGCTCCGGCATGGTGGGGGATGGTGGCGATGGATGTGGTGGAGGACAGCGGCGATGGATGGGGTGGCGGACGGAGGCTGGTGTGGGGATGGGGTGTTCTAGCGCGGATGGTGTATGAATGGGAAAATGGAGGGAGAGGTAGGGGGAACCATGTTTTTGGGACGCGCCTATCTAAAATATGGGAAAGTTACGAACTTAGCCCCCGTTTAAAATTTGGACGTCTCGTCGGTTGGGGATAGGACGGTAATCTCGCATCTCGCCAATATTTGCCCAAAGCGATTTTGGGCGAGGAGAGGGTGGTTGGTGTCCATGGTTGGCACCCACGATTTATGAACGGGGCTGACATGTAGGGCGGTTGTGTCACGTCTGAGTGAAGTTACAAACCTGCCCCTATTGAAAATATTTGCCTACATCGATTTCGGCCGAGTCGAGTTTTTTTTGCCGCCCATCGTGTATGAATGGGGAATGGAGGGAGAAACAGAGGTCTTTCGGACGACCTTGAATCAAATGTGTTTTACCGCCCATGTTTGACGCCCACCGTGTCGGAATGGGCTCAGAGGCGGTCATGTCACGTCTAATTGAAGTTACTAACCTACCCATATTTAGAGCAGTGGAAATCGGGTCGATGGATTCTCCGTGTAATGGGTAGACAGTAATTTCCATCTCCCAAATACTTGGCTTCGGGCAGCCGACGTGGGAATGGACATTTTGCAGCTTCTTTCGAATTTTGGGACAATAAGCATCCACGTTTACCCTGGCAACTAAATTTGAATCCATTTTGTATCCCTATATGAATCTTTATAAATCGTTCTATGTGTTTTTATATATCTTCAAAAGGACGACAAAGATGTATTCCACTGTCATATATGAATATGGTTTACAAATGCCGATACTCAAATTCAGAAACTAGTATCCAGTTTAAGGTGAATTCGAATATTTGGAACACTTCATGTCCAACTCAAATGTCACACGCAACATAATGTGTACTCCCATTTAGATATGTACACAAGCTATGTATCAAGACTCAAATACCGAGTCAATCAACCAAGAATGTACAGAACTAATAGACATATAAACACTTATAGAGTATATGGATCAATAGCAAACTAAATTAAGCCAACTAAATTAAGCCAAGCAACGTAATTGAACAATTTTGCAACAAGTGGCTAACTAAAATTTCGAGAAGCAGGTAACTGAACTTACGCTAGTTCTTTGTACAGGCACACTGCAACTTCTTTTTTGCTTACAAGGTTGTACAAAGGAGTCCATGGCATCAATTGCTTGGATACACAGTCCCAATACTTCTTTCTTCCCACACTGCATGGGTAAGTCGAATGGTTAATCTGGTAAGATGGTGTGTCCTTGATATTATATGAGGACGTGTAGTCAGACTAGTTGTAGCCAAACACATCACACTGGCTTTTACTGTATATTTCATGTGATTACTTTTGGCATATCGAGATCTAAGCAATCTACAATAGGATGAAAAGACTGGCATCCTTCACATTATTGGCGAACTCAGTTCATAGAAACAAGCAATTCAACCATTCTATGGGTAAATCAAAAGCGCCACTGGAATATTTTTCACTATCCAATCATACCGCATAAAAGGCAACGCCACCATAGGGGCTGGTATGGGTGGCCGCCTCGTGGCTGGAAAGTGTGCACCTAGTTTGAGTCGTCGGTGTTGGCCACGCTAGTTTTGTTCGTCCCAACGCATACGAAAGAGCAATGTAAAAATGAAGAAAAATGTTTCAATTTGGATGGGCCAATAACATAAGTGCAAGGCAGGCCCCATAGCAGGCTCGCGGCCCGAACGAGCACCTCCCATATCGATCGACAACAGGGAAAATCCCAATTCATTCGCTCTAGCCTCTAGTCTGGTTCGCTCCTAACCTAGCCGCCGCTGGACACACCGACACAGCACTTCCTCGCGCCCGCGTTGGAGGGCGGTCGCCGGGCTTCAAGCGAACGGAAGGACAAGAAGATGAAGATCCAACCCTGGGTGTAGCTTGCGTGGGAGGCAGCGGCGGCAGCACGGGCATGGCATCGAGCTTGCGCAAATGGACAGTCGCAGCTTGCAAGAGTAGCATGCACATCGAGCAGGTACATCATATCTCTGATTATATCTAATTCAACTCTTCAATTTCTGGCCAATAGTTAAACCAGACGGTGTTGTAAAACTGCTTGTATGTAGGGAATCTATGAGAAAATGAAACCAATTTCTACCTATTTTATAACTCCCCAATCAATCTTGAATATTTGAATCTGATGTATCTAATCAAATTTCCGGTGCAAACATACAAGCTCATGTTGTTCTTGAGCACAAGTGTCTAATGAACAGGCGCTAATGAAGGATTTGTTGCAAACATTTTACATGCTCCCGGTGATGAACATATAGTGTCTAATGAGGGATCTAATGCAAGCATTTTGCAAGCTCATTGAAGGATTTAGTGTCTAATGATGATCTACTATGTTGAGAGAGAGAGATTTGCGGGCATTGATGACAAGCAAATTATAGTGCATTTTCATAGCTTGAGGAAGCGTCGAGGCCATCTACGGAAAGTCCCGTATCATGACAACATAGCATAAATAGTTTTCTAATCATTGTTTGAAACTATTGGCATACTTGTGCGGGATAGATATATTGATATGCAGTTTATGACTTGGTTATCGTGCAATTACACTTGATATTTTCAGCGGAAGAACGAATAATTCAGGCTGGTACAGACCATGTTTGTAGTCCTTGTACACCATGTTGCATTTTGTGTTTTTTGGTGCTTGCATCATTTAGTGTTTATAATCTGAACTACTTTGGATCATTAGCTGGTTTTCAAAGTGCATGTAGCTTCACATTTCTCAAATTATGTTGATTTCCGAAGTGCAAGTGCCTTCGTATTTTTTAAGTTAAATGTTCGCCCCTGGTAACTTGAATTCGTGGATCAGCCACTGCACACAAATCATACACAAATGCCAGTACGAATTAAATGAAATGCAGGGACTTACTGTAGCTCGTTGTACAGGCTCGCTGCAGCTCTGCTTGCGCTTGGGATGTTCCATGTACAAGTCCATGTTACCACTTGCTTGGATGTGCAGGCCTTGTGCTCCTTGCATCCCCCTCTACATCTTTGACATGGCGAATGGTTGATCAAATATGAGGAATCGACCTTGATGTTGTCTGGGAGGATGATACTTACAAGGTTATACGGGTGTGCGGGGATGTGTACAGATCCGTAGCCCGTCATGCTTCGCTAAAAATGGATTTGCTTGTTTGGATGATATCTCGGAAGAAATAAGAGTTAAAGTCGAGTTGCATAGGTGTGTAAGCTAAGAGAGCGGTGAAAGGATATCCAAACATCGTCGAGCGATGCACAAGGGAGTGATGTGTGGATACCTAGTTCGGGCGGCGTTTGGGCATGCTCACCTAGCTAGAGTCGGGTCACTTGAGCCGTTGAGGGTGATCTTGTTGGTGTTGGCTGGCTGCGCACGGATGCAGATCTTGAGTGGCAGCAGAACGCTACGATGCAGTGGACGAGACCGTTGGTGAAGCCCCAACGACCTCGGGGGGCGGAGGTGCGACGATGTGCTCGGTGAAGTAGCCCCGGTGAGCTGGGAGGCGGCGTCGGTGAAGCGCACCAAATGCGGTGGAACTCGGTGTCTGTGAGGCACGTCGGTTGCGGCGGCCGACATTGTCGGTAGACCACCCGGTGCGGCGGACGAGGGCGTAGATGAGGTAGCTCCGGTGCGGTGGTGAAGCGCGACCGTCGTCTTCGTCGTCGTTGTTCGGCACAGAGGTAGGGAATGGTGGGGAAAGAGACGAGACGAGGGGCGATTCAAGGGATGGTGGCGAATTAGGGATTTGAGAAATCTGGGCGCGGAAGGGGGCGATGGAGAAGAGAGATTTTGCAGGGCTGGAATTGGGGCCGCCAGATATTTCAATCCGAAACGTGGAAGTGCGAACTTATATATTGTCGTCGTCCTTTTTTGGGGGAGGGGGGGTGGCTGGGTGCTACGCGTCCGTCCGACACACGCGACCACCCCGACAGGATTACGCTTTGGTGCCTTAAGGCACCTGCCTTTGTGTCCATGACATGTGGGCCCAATAGGTGGCTGGCCCACATGTCAGTCACCCAAGGGCTATTGCCTTTAAGGCACCGAAGCAGCGTCCACCCCGACACGACCCGGGTCTGCCTGGTGCGCCTACATTTGAGAATGCAAACGAATCTTCTTTCGTTTGCAAACGAATCTGTATGTATTACCATGCCCATGTTTTCCTTGCAATAATTAGTCATTCGAAACGAGATACTCCATCCGTTTACTTTTGTAAGTCGTTTCAGACAACTTAAAATGAACTGTTTTGCACATTGTATGAAATGTCTTCAAGGTCTTATAAAAGTGAACATAGGGAGTACTATAAATTAATTAATGAGGAGTTATTTGAAAAAAAATCGAAACGACACCCACGCTAACATGGATTAGAGTGTGTCACATAATTAGTTATTTGAATTAGAGTGTGTGTCACGTAGTTAGTTATTTGAATTAGAGTGTGTGTCACGTAGCAATCTCCAATTCTAACGTGGATTTCGCATTTCACTGTATCCACACTACTTTTTTAATACAAATTCATATGTATATGATGAACACCATGGTAGTGAGAAAACTTTTGGATGGATTCAAACATATGACCTACAAAATAGCACAACAAATTGAGCCAATGTCAACTTTTCGAAACTTAGTATGGCACGAATTCGAAATAATTACCCGTATGCCTGGTCCTCGGTTCAAATCTTACAATGTACACCAAATTGAAACATCAATATTAAGTCTCGTACTATGTACATTCGAATGTTGTTTTTAGTCCCCCCCCCCTGCGCACAAACGCTACATACTTCCTGTATCGGTCAATCTTCCTCTCCTAACCACCTTAGCAAGCTATCGGTTTCCAACACACGTTCATTCTTTCTCTCCATGTTTCGATCTCTAAGTCTCTCAACTACACAACCCCTTTTCCACTCATGTTACCAAATGTATTTACCTCACACACCCGCCATTGCACCCCATGCTGAGCTCTCTCTCTCCCCCCTCTCCCTCTCACCCTCTCGCGCTAAATACATGCATTGCCTATCTAGCCCCCCCAACCTCTCGTGCGCATGAACGCACGTTGTATATCTAGGTCACTCCCTCGAGTCTGTCTCACTCTTTCTTCTGCACGGTGGGCCACACTCTCGCAATCTTGTTCTCTTTATCTGAGTCTCATTTAACCTCGTTTTCTTTCACACACAAATGATATATCTCCCTGTTCGGGCCTCGATCGACACACTCTATACTCTCTCACGCGGATTGTCTATCTAGGTCAGTCCATCCAAGCCGCCACCACTCTTTCGACCTCATGGTGGGCCACGCTCACTCAATCTCTCTCTCTCTCTCTCTCTCTCTCTCTCTCTCTGTGTGTGTGTGTGTGTGTGTGTGTGTGTGTGTGTGTGTGTGTGTGTCTTGATTTACCTCGCTCTTTCTCGGACAAAAACGATATATCACCATGTTTGAGCCCAATTCGACCTATTCACATTGTATACTCTCTCACTCACATCGTCTATCTAGGTCACTCTCTCCAACCCGTCTCACTCTTTCGAGCGCACATCGACCCTATGTGATCGGTTGACCTGGCTTCCTCCCACGCACAAAATATATCTACACGTCTGTGACTGGATCATCTCTCAAGCTCTATCTTACATCCCTCACCCTTACCAAAAGCTCAATCAGACAATATATCTCCGGAGCATATATATTTGTTCAATGAATGTCGGACCACACTCACTTTGTCTCTCTATCTATATGTCTCTCGATTGACCTCGCTTTCTCATACCGTATCTTCCACGCATTGAAGCTACTACCTCTCCATCCCTCGCAAGGCCGGAGCTATTTACATTGTGGGGGCACTCCAACCTTGGATTAATTTGTGTAGGCATTTATTCCGGTCGGTTTAGATTATATTTTCGTAGCATTACAACTACTTCTCAAACGCCGTTGCAACCCACGCAACTCCCCTAGTTGATTTCCCTCTGGCTCGGTCATCGCTCTCTCGCACGTCCTTTCTCACCTTCAACGTCGCACCATGGTATTATTGAAAAAACTATGTTGTTCTCTTTAATTATTAGAAATAAGCTACAAAACTACACACCGATAGTCCACTTGGAATGGAACAAATTTAGACCCACAAATTAAAGTGCTACAAACTACACGCCAAGGGGCCCACGTGTCATGAAACAAATTTGGACCCATATACAACTTAAAAAATAAAGGACGAGGATCGAACATGCGACCGGGCCTTCAAGCCGCACGTCAATAGGCAACATACAAAGAATAGCAATGTTTGTTGTACCCCTTTGTTCACATAATGTTTTTATATTACCACAGCCTAATTAATGGATAACATGTAATATTATTTTTAGTACTATTAGCCTTCACTTCTTGGTGGGTTCCATGTGTGCTCTCTCTCTCTCCTCCCTGCGTTTAGGCCTTGCGGCAAACAGGAAGAACTCGTGGGCGATGTTGCCGTTGACCATATCTGGACGCGTTCACAACTCACAAGTCACGGCACCAGTTTCACGTACTAGCAGCACTAGTCAGTGTGTACGTGCAATGCACGTTAATTTGGAAGTATATTAAGTGCATGCGGATATTAACTACTAGGATATTATTTGCGTGTTGTCATGTGATTAGCACTATTTTTGGCATGAAATTAACTGCACGCTAAACGTGTTGAGCGCTCGACATTGAAGGAGTCTAGGTCATTGGATGACAAGGAATACATGTGGCTTGATGACGTTTTATATTTAATATGATACGGCTCTAGCAGAACATTCAACCGATCAAACCATACATTTCGTTCAGTCTGACTCCGACTTTAAATTATACGATGATCGATATAAAATAAACGGAAATGATAAACGTTTGGATTTTAACCATGGCAATCCGAACGTTTTTCATGGCAAATTTAGATTACGCGACGGCGGCGGGGCCGTCTCGTCGTGGGAAGCGGCTCCTCTGCTGTGCTCTGTGTGTCGTCGGGCCACTGACCGACGGTGACGGCGCCGTCTTGCGCCGTTGTTGGCGTACTCCTGGACGTTGGCCTAGCTTCAAGGAAGACCAAAATGTTCTGGACTTTGGAGCGAGTCAACTGGCGGGAGGAGGCGACTGGTGTTGGTGCAAGGAAGCGGTCGACGGCGGCCATCCATGCCGCTGAGGGGGGCACTGGCACCCGCACGGGGACAGGCACTGTCAATGGCGCGGCGGAGACGTTCGTGTGCATGGGCACTGGCACGTGCGCGTCGCTGCAGCAGACGCGCATCTTGTTGGCCGCAGTGCACGGCACCGCATGGCATCTTGCGTCGGTGCAGCAAGAAGCATCTTGTTGCGCAGTGCACGGGTGCGTGAAAGTCGGCGGGGACCTCGTGGAACCCCGTGGCATCAAGCTCGGCGACAATGTGCGGCTCCCAGCCCATCAATGCCATGGGGATGGGTCTTTGGCCTTGATCGGGCGACGGAGCGGAGCAGGGAGGGACAGCGCGAGTCTTCCCGCAAGGCCAGTTCAAGCTCGTCCCAAAGCGCCTTATATTCTTGAGACTCCGGCTGGGTGTCTTCCTCATGAATCTGGAACACTAAGGGCAGACCATCGTGATGCAGCATGGCATATGTTTAGGTCAGGCTAGTTGGAGGTAGACGACAAGAGAATCGGAGATGAAGAGAGAGGATTGTAGCGATACCGGGTACTGCGGGGTTGATTTTAAACTGTGGCGCCGGCGACATTAAAAGTGGGACCAGTTGGGACGACGGTGGGCGGCGGAGCCTGGTCAAAGGGCTCGCCTCCCGGTGAGTCTGCACAGCGGTCTGCTTGCACGCCTCCCTGATAGCCGGCGCAGCGGTCTGCTCTCACGCCTCCCGTCGACTCACACGCTTGCTGGGACAGCACCTGCCGATGACAAGCGGGGACTCGTGGCGGCACGTAAACGCCCACGGTTTCAATAGTGAAAGCGTTCGCCTTGACGTGACAGGTCTTTTCCCTCAAAAAAAAACGTGACAGGTCTTTGTTCCAAAATACCTTGGCTCTTCATTTGTTCAACTTGTCATAAGTAGCTTGTCTCGAATTGAAGAAAAAACTTACGAAGTAATATTTGTGCCATATCACGTGACCATGCTCAGTTTCAAGAATTTATGCTCCCTTTTGGATTTTCTGAAATTTAAGACCCAGGATTGAAACAATATCATAACCTGCATCATGCAATAAATTTTGAAGCCGTACATCTGTCCTGTTGTATTTCTTAAGAAAGGATTTGGTCAAACATTTTGCTTAGTTAAACCTCCTTTCCAGTTTATAGGGCTCAATTCAAAAATCTCACCAACCAAGGTAGATGGTGAGTGGTGGAACAATTGTTGTAGTTTGCTAAACCACTCAATTAGCGCTTGTTTTCCTCAAAAATTGTGTTTACGAATGCATTAATTGCAATGCATGCATGCATAAAGTACATGCATTGGTCAATTTTCTCTTAATACTTGCATGTAATGATTTATTGCACCTTGAAATCTGAACATGTGATGGGGAACAACAAAATTGAGACTTATAAAATGGGAAAACTAAGATTTTGAGATAAGCCCTATAAACCGGAAAGGAGGAGTAAAGGATAATCCTCCGTGCATTGCATTTGCACGATATATTAACTCAAGTACTAGACACGAACAAAAAAAGTACGGAGTACCAGGAACGAACAAACGGGCTCAATTATGTGCTCATCCTGGTGTAGTAGTAGTAGTACTAGGCAATGCAGTTGACGGGTGACATTGATGAGCGGCGACCGAGGGAATTAACCCGTGCTCGGCATGGTAGGTAAGGTTGTCTAGTTACTAAAGCATCCCTCCGTTGTTCATCGGTAGTCATTATGGACCGGGGACATGAGGGGAATTTCCTAGTGCTGGAATTCTGGCCGCCAGATATTTCGACTTGAAACGCTGAGGCTCGACTGGTTGGGGTTGCCTAATGTGAGTACCACGCATGCCACCGAAGGACACGAGCCCGTTTTTTTAGGATCAACATGAGCCAAGGTCTGGCTGGTATGCCGTTGGATCCTACCATTTGAGAATACGAAAGGAACCTTTTAAATTGCCGAACAAATCTATGTGTATTACAATACCCGTATTTTCCTTGCAAATACTAATCTCAAGGAGGTAATTGATTTATGACGAGTCGTTGAATTAGAGTGAATTTTTGATATAGTGATCTCAACGTGGATTTCACATTTCATGGTATCCCTAGTAAGTTTTCCAATGCAAATTCAAATTTAAAAGATGAACAATATGGAGGTGAGAAAACTTTGTATGTATCAAGCATATGACCGCACACACACGCATGAACACAACAACAATCCAATAAGTATAGTGCATCTATTTTTCCAACCCATGCATGTATGACACGAGTTCAAAAATACTCCTTCTATTCCTAAATATTAGTCTTTTAGAGAGTTCAACAAGTGACTACATACGGAGCAAAATGAGTGAATCTAGACTCTAAAATATGTCTATATACATCCGTATGTGCGGTCCATTTGAAGCCTCTAAAAGACTAATATTTAGGAACGAAGGAGTAAATGTAAGACATCCATGGTCCTCAGTTCAATATTTAAAATGAACATGAAACTGAAACATGAATATTAAGTCTAGTACTACAGTAGATGCAAATGTTGTGTTTAGGCGGAGCTATGATTGTCGGGGGTCAACCCCTCGACCTTAGATAAAACTGTGGAGCTCTGTTTAGGGTTGTTTAGATTATATTTGTTCCCACCCTCCCAACCACCGATTGGTTGTGCACCCCCACCCCTCCTCCCCGGGAGAATATCATGTGCCCCCATACCTTACATTCTATATGCCGATACGAGTTGCTTGGAGCTTGTAGATCTGAGATGTAACAGCTCACATGATGTGTCCTAATTTTTTTGCAGGAAACCTTGATGAGTTTGAGAATTGCGCACAATTTGTACAAAAACTACTTAGATGCCCTTTGATCCCATATCCAATGACCTCGAAGCTCGTATCACCATAGCATCTAAGATGAAGGAGGACATCATATTCTCCTGTATGTAATAATATCATGTGCCACCACACCTTAGATGCTTTGGTGATACAAGATCTTCGGAGGCGTTGGATTTGTGACCCAACACCTCCTCGGTGGTTCGAATGGTTTTTTGCAGAAAAGCCCCAAAAGAGTTCGGCCACCGCATACAAGCACAAAGACTGCTCGAGATGCCATTGGATCTCGGATCAAAGCGACCTCCAAGCTCGTATCACCGTAGCATCAAGCTGCGATAGCACCTTATGTTTTCTCGCGCGGGAGAGTATGAGGTGCTCCCTTGCCGTAGATTCTATGGTGATCTGAGTTCACCGAATCTAACGGCCTGATAGGAGGTTTGAATGTTTTTGCAATATCTGGTGATAGAGTTTGGGAAATCTTGAAAGTACAAGTACTATGCATGTGCCATCGATCATGATCATCGACCTAGATGCTCATATCACCGTAGCGGGTAATTAAGCTACGGGGAGCACCTAATATTAGCACCGGGGAGCCGTTGGATCGAAGATGCAGCGGCACACACGAGGCCTGAATGTTTTATTTGCAAAAAAAACTTTGGAGAGTTTGGAAATTGTGCATAATTACAAATACTACTCCCAAGCCATTGGATCTCACTTCCAACGGTGTAAAAACTCGTATCACCATAGTATCTAAGCTGCGGGGTGGATGTGATCTTCTATGCGCTGTCATTTTTGTTAAATAAACTTGCAAAATACGTGTAACTCATGTCGTTACTTGTCTAACGCGCAAAGTGTTTGTTCAAAAACCATCCTACACTGAAATATCGGAACAACACACGGGGTCCCACTTGTCATTAATCAAATTTGGACCTAAAACTAACAAATCTGAAGGCGAGATTGAGGCGGCAACCTGGACTACAAAGCGTAAGTCGATAGCTTGAAAAAAGCGAGCAGGTTGTTGGCTTTGTCCCATAACTTGATTTTATCTGATACTTGCGTTGAGTAGAGTAGAGGAGTGCCTCGTCAACACATGCATGACCGTTCTCTCACTTACGGGTGGTCCCAGTCTGCGATCTCAATCTCTCTTCTCTCCATCGTCTAACCTTTGCGGGCACACGAAGAGCGGCGCTAGCTTGCCGTGGTGTTATTACAACTAAAAAATCTTGGAAAATAGAAGAATCGCCTAGAACAAGAGGCGTTGTGGCTCGTCGAGGCGGACTAACCGTGCCACGTTTGCATGATGATCTTTGTGTGGCTAGTGGGGTGTTTTCGACCGACCGGCTGGGTCGCGAGTCGAACCATAGGTACTACGTCGTCTGATATATTTTACACGCACAATTTTCATCCGTGCGAGGCGTGGCACACCCTACCGCTGTTTCGGGGTCCTCCGGGTGGTGCCGCATATATTCTTCCTGACGTGGGACGCCCTACCGCGCGTTTTCTGGGTCCTCCTCGGTCGTAGTGCCGAAGCAAGTAAATGAGTCATCAAATCACGAAAGACCACCTTTCCCGCCGAGCAGTGAAGCACAGTGGCTAGCTAGTTGGGCTAGTTCGACCGATTAGCTAGGCCACCGCCACATTTGTTTTTTCACCCCTTTTTTTATCTACTTGCCGGCAGGTAAATTTAAATATCCACCACGGCGTTGCTCTGGTGTTTGGGTGCAGCAGGATTTTAAATTTTTTGATTGACGGGAGCAGGCGCGGCAGGATTTTAAATTTTTTTATTGACGGGAGTAGGCGCGGTAGCAATTAGTCACGATGACTCTGCCTGTAAAAACCCACTGCTCCCTGATGTGAGAAGTCGTCGACTGGTGTTTTACCATGGTGAAAACCAAAAGATTCCCCGCTCCTCGGCTGGCTCCGTCCGCCTTCCCGTAGATTGCATTGCCTTTCAGCCGTTTAGCCCCTTTGCTTCCTCTCCCCATTGCTTCTACCTGTGCCATGGCGTGCGATAGATCATGGAGTCGAGGTGAGGCGCTGCACAGAGCTCCATGCCAGGATCACGGAGCTTAGGGCCAGGGCGTGGAGTTCCGTGAGCTCAAGGAGGAGAGGAGTGCCATGCTCCTCCGTTATGTGAGGGAGTTCACGGAGCTTCAAAGCGGCGGCGTCCACCACAAAGATGCTTTGGGCGTCGGCGGCGTTCTTTGCGAAACCGGGAGATCGATAGGCCGTCGGGGAGCCGGCTGGGCGCGGCCGGCCGATCGTGGCGATGTCGGGATCGCCTCAGCCACTTGGTGAACCAAGTTGCCACGCGCGTGTTGCAGCTGCCGCGATGCCTAACGTCGTGCCAGCGCGACGATGCCGCCGTCGGGCTAAACCCGTTCGACCACCCGGTCGACTTCAACGAGCTGCGGCTTCCCGACCTGGTCTCCTTCTTCACCTATATCTCTGAGGAGCTAAGCCGTCTCCGGGCGATGGTGGGGGTTGAGCTCGACAAGGAGGGGTTGCGCGCTGCCGTCGCCGTTGCCGGGCGAATCCTTTCAGGGCTCCGTCACCGGAATCCATTTGTGTCATTGGACGCCGTCTTTGACGAGCTGGCTCCCGTCGAACGGGAGGCGGGCTCTGCGGGCGGTTGCACCCTGCATCACCAACGTCGTGCGCCTTGAGAAGTAGAGGCACTTCGGTGGTGTTTAGGCACCCTCTACATGGGCATGTCCATGTCTCGGCGCAACATGACCGTTGGATCAAACTCAGACGGTGCAGATCCGTCACTGTAGCACAAAGCGTGTGGGTGTGTTTGGTTGCATTCTCATCTCAATATAGTTGTTTCCTCTTCGTGTATTTTTGTCAACCTACTAGTTTGGACTCATGCACCCTTCATGCACTCTGCCAAACACCCAAAAGTGGGTCGAGAAGGGAACTTTTGCTCCCATCCCGTGCACCCTTCATACACCCTATCTAACACTATAGGATGTGCTTCATATGGTTCATGTTTCGTGGAGTACTGTAGCACCGTACTCTCCGTGCGTTGTGGACCTGGTTCTGTTAACATTGATCTCACCGTTCATTCTCGACCGGACGGTCAAAAAAGCGGTACTATGTTACATATAGGAGTAGTTGACATGCGCACAACACAACAACAAGATTGTGTAGTACTGACGTATGAACCACTGCACATGCCTAGTAGTAGGAGCACTATGTATGTTCAAGTGGCTGCCGTGTTCCGCACTCCTCCGTCGTAAGAGTGGAAACGTTTGCTGTAATCATTTTTTTCTTCAGAATGAAAAATAGTGGACACGCTCTACCATGCGGATCCTCCTCCAGCCATGCACTAAATTACTCACTTTCGCCGACGTGTGGGACAGCCAGCACCTGGGTCCACCAGCCATGCACTAAATTACTCCATAGTAGAGTGACGGTAGACTACCCCGATCGAACCGCCGCAGTAATGCCCAATGAGCCGTCAAATCACAAAGCCCCCTCCTTTCCAGCAGTAAGTTGGACGGACGAAGCAACCATCATTTCACTCTTCTCTCTCAGCTTCCTCTCTTGAAGAAAATCCCCACTCGCTTCGCTTCTCCCTCATCTCGTTCCTCCTTTCACTCTTCTCTCTTAGCTTCCTCTCTTGGATGGACGCTGGAGCATGGGCCGACGTGATGTCTATGGCTCTGGCTAAAACCGTCGAGGCTCACGGTACGAAGAAGCACAAGCACCCCGCCGAGACTACCGCAGACAAGCTCAAAGCCATCGCCCTGTCCAAGCCCCCCTCTCCGAGATCCCTCATTAAGCAAGTCCAGGTAATGTCTCTTGTTGACGATTTTTTCTCGATCTTGATCGTGTTTTTCATCTAACCGCAGATACTAATCTTGGTAGTACAACTTTCGGGTGATCTTGCATGTGATTTTAGTGTGCCAAATGATGGTTCTAAATTCCTCTTTTGACCAAAACATGCGAGAGGTTGACACTGATTTCTTATAGATTACTTTCAACTACTCCCTCTGTCCCAAAATTCTTGTCTTAGATTTGTCTAGATACGGATGTATCAAGATACATCCGTATCTAGACAAATCTAAGACAAGAATTTTGGGACGGAAAATACTATAATTTATCAATGCTACCTTTTAAGAGGGTATATTTGCCTCGATAAATTGTGTTATGGATATTGCATGTAATCCCTCTGCTCTCATGCCTTTGAAGACATGTTCTAGTGTCTTTGTTCACTCATTTACGTGCGTATATGTAGTCATATATGGAGTATAATATCGAAAATCATCTTATATTTCTGAGCGGAGGTAGTAATGAAATATGGTTTCATTTGAATTAGAACCAGGTCCATGGTGGAGATGAAGTTCTCAAAGTCATGCGTGAACTGGAAGACACGATGATGAGTTCTCTTCTTTGAACTATCCGATTCTTTGTCCTTGTCGCCATGTGTCCTAAACTAGTGTTTTCCTGTAGCATTGTTGTCGGGCGTGTTCTCGAGGCTGTACTTGACCACAACAATTTCTGGTTGTGCCTTCGATTCTGAAGGGTGTGGTTCTTGTAAAGCTTCCCAACAAATCTGATGCCTCTGTCTTCATCATCATGTTTATGAGTGGAAAGACCACTCTGTTAGGTTCTCAAGGTTGACAAGATGGTGATGGTGCATGTAGACATCTCACACGAAGTCCATGGCCTAGTCGGTTATCGGGGTTCATCCCGTGGGTCGGTGGCAAGAAATAGTCTGCGAGTTTAGTTAGTGCAACTTTGCTTGTCGTAGTAAGTACTATTTTTCATACTTGATTTGTGTTTGTGAACCTGTATTGTTTATTAATCTGCCGCTTTTGGTGTGTGGTCGATCCCGAGAACGGTCTATGTTAATGTCTGTCCACTCAATTCGATCATGTACATTTTGAAGTATCCAGATCATATTTTTTGTGAGGACGGTTTATCAATTATGGTTACACTCCAATATTTGTATGCATTGCAGGGTTTATCGCACCCACCAGGATTTCCGGTCCATGGATGTTCGGTCCATACGATTTGTCATGACCTTTGGGTGTCCTGCTTGTGGGAGTAGGCGGGGCCCTGCATGCCACGCGTGGTTGGACGATCAATCTTACATTTAGTACTTCAACATAGTGATTTCTGGTAAGGATTCACTCGTGTCACATCAAGTAAATCTTATTGATTTACTGTCTAAATCTTATTGATTTAATGTCATGTTTTCTTTCTTTTCCTGCAATTTTACGATGCAGATTTTGCCATGTGACATTCATCACAGAATAAACCGTTTGGTTTGCTCTACGATGGCTATTTTTGCAGGTTTCACTTCTTATGTCATGTCAGTAACAAAGGCACTGTCCATCACTTATATTACTGGAAAAAATTGGATCGATGCATTTATGCAGTACAAGCTGAATCCCTATGATGAACTGCGGTTTGGTTTAACAAAAGCATACAATTAGTCCTTCTCACGTTTAAAAGAAATGAAGAAAAAAACTGGATCATGGTCGCAGATCCTAGTCAAGTTAGAAAGCTGATCATAGCAGACCGGACACGATCGCTGCTGTCTCGCATAGATCGAGCATCGGAAGTTTCTCTAGCACTGATAGTGGCAGCAGCTCAGTCTGATCCAGCTGAGGATTGGGGACCGACCGCGTCGGTGGATCGATCCCCGATCTACGGAGGATCGGGCGTCGACACGGCACCAGCTCTACAAGGAGCACCATCTCCGGCAACAGCGGATTCGCACCTGCACCAACACTTGCACTTGCATTTGGTCCGCCCGTGCGGTTGCACCGCAATGACTGGGCTGCGATTCGCACTTCATATACCAAAGTCCTTACAAAACCGACATGTCCACCTTCTTGGTAAGCATTGGCGCCCAAGTGCTTCGTTCTTTTTCTTTCCATGTTGTTTCAAATGATTCACTGTGTTGATCTAACTGTTTGGGTATGTCTTCTTGTTTTCAAGCAGAGAATTCCTAGACAGCGAGGGAGTCGTTCAACAATCCGGGCGACCGCGGCCAAGTTTCTCTTACCATGTGCAGCCTTGGTGTGAATGAACTGATCAATATACCGTAAGTACAAAGGATGGTTGCATGATGATTGATGCTAAAGGATGGTCAAGGTTCAAATCTAAATCATATCTTGCGGTGGGGATGATGTCAAAATCGAACTTTCTCGGCAAGGAGAGCTGGTCCAAATCAACTTTGAAATTCTTGATGGCGACGCATAGCGCCGAACTGATCTATCCTTGAGAGATTTTGATGTAATAATCGGCATGGTGAAACAAGTGTCACTGTGTGTATAAGTAGTCTGACGATATTATTTATCACATGGTATATCGTTGATAAATTGCAACTCGATTGCTGGTTAGGAACTGTCGTTCGATTTCATTCCAACAGTTGTAGTGCTTTATTCAATTTTGTGTATTAAGCCTTGCGACGACATCTAAAACCAGCGCGATCGATAAACTTGCAATATGAAAAGCGCCGAGGTAGAACACATGGCCCCCCAAACATGCAGCGTCGGCCTGCGGCCCAAAGTCCAGAACCGTGAGCCTATTTGAGTATTATATTCTCAGTTGAACCCCCATAATGCCCGTTCGTTGCAGAGGGAGTATATTTCTCGGCAAGGTGAGCCTGTGGTATAAAAGATTTGTATATTTCTTTACAGAGGGAGTATCTCTCTGTCAAAAAATATATTTATGTGTAACTAGTTACTCCTGTCTTTCTACTTCCTTTCGCTGATATGTGGGACAACCGGCAATGGGGTCCACGTGCCATATGCACAAATTAGAGTGCACAACTTCACGGTAGACACACCCCGGTCGTAGCACCGCAGTAATGCCCAATGAGCCGTCAAATCACAACCCCCCTTTCCAGCTTTAGCATTAAGCTGGACGGACGAAGCGGTAATATTTCACTGGGCCTGAATCCCCTTCTCCCTCATCTGCTTGTTCAGAGAAAACCCCCGCTTGGCGATTGCATAGGGTTTTCTCATGGAGAACCAGGTACGAATTCTTCATCCATCCCCGATAAATCCAAGTCCCTTGGTCATAGGTAATCCTAGGATGGCAGCCGCCGCCGTTGATGCATTTTTCTTCGTACTGAATCTAGTGTTTTTTAGTTGCAGTGCCCAAAGTGTGAGTACCCTACAGATTTCTACGCCCGCGGCGAGACACCACACTTGTTCCTTCTCATCCTACCACAGCATTTTGAAACGCTCACAGTATGTTCCTAGAATCCTCTTCTCTATCCGGAAGGGTGGGGTTTTTTTGAACATGATGTGTTCTCATATTATTTTTCCTGCAGTGTATTATTTGCTCTGCCAGAACACATGTACTCAAGACGCTCGGCCTTGCCATAACTGAATACACTAGTTTAATGGTCACAGTGAAGACAATCCATGGATATTGCTTCCGAGTTGGGTTCATGAACCAAGAAGATCGCTGCTTTTTTTATGGCCGAACTTGGATAAACTTTCTCAAGTGTTACAGACTGAAAGTTGGTGCACGAATGTTGATTGAAATAGCAGAACCTAGTCTCATCTTCACTGCGATCTTCCACCCCGACGTCGTTCCAATTGTTCATCCATGTTAGTTTTGTATCCCGTTCTTGCTTGTTGCCTCGATTACTTCTTAATCCACCTATTCTGTCTAACTAATCACAATTTAACTTTAGAAGTAGCAACGAATCTCTCACGAAGATGCTACTTCTAACTAATATTGTCTTATAATTGGTGGCACGTGTAGGTTTTTTCAGAGTTAAGTTGTCTACTCGTTTGTTACTCTGTAATAACTTCGGTATTCTTGATGGCTTGAAGTTGGTGGATCGACATCCACATGTTCCTACACTTTATTGATCATCTTGAGGTCCTTGTGGGGCATTTCAATGGTGGAAGGCCACGTGGGATATGTGTGCCCTTCTTTGCACTTGTTGAACAGGTCCAAGCGTGTCGAGAAACTTATGGTACAAGCTGTTTTCTACATTATATATGTTGTTCATAAACTATTGCTTATACACAGTTTCTGTTTGTGATCTTCTTAAAACGAGGCTGCCGAGTTCTATTGTTCCTATACATATGCTGACCATGGTGGGTCGGACTTCGCTTGGTCACAACATGATGTTTATGTCGACCTACTCAATTCCCCTTGGAGGTGAAAAGATACTTATTAGTGGGTGGTCTCAGATAATGAAGGCCCGTCCATCTTGGAGAATAGGGCGAAAGATTATGTTCATGCTTTTCCATGGCTCTAAAGCTGAATATCCTGTTTATTGACCATGTTGCGAGATGAAGCCGCTTTGAAAGGTTGTGGATCTTGCGGGGTGGCGCATGGGCCTTGTCTGGGGTTTGGCGGCCTCACCCTTGGTTAATCTTGTTTGTAGGCAAAGTAGCCTTTATTCGAGGCATGCTTTATGCGGTTGAACTGTATAAGTACTCATCTTGCTTTCGGCTTTGGTTGTTAAGTGCCCTGCTGCTTTGATTAAGGTTGTTAAGTACTCCTGCTGCTTTTACGATCTGCCGTGTTTCTTGATCTGTCTTCCTCCGGCCGCCAAAACCAAACCAGCGCCCGTGGGCCGCCTTACCTTCCGCCTCCATGGCTGGCTGCGCCTCAGCGCACGCATCATCGCCCCACCGTCTCCTAAATCGTTAACGCTGACGTCCTCCGCGCGCTTTGGTGCGCTCACCGCGGCGCCGCCCTCTCGCGTTGTCAACATGGTCAATAAACAATAGGAATCGGCAGTAGTACGTGGAGAGGATGATAGTAGAGGCCCACCACGTCAGCGTATGGAAAAATAAAATGCTTCCTCCTAGTGTTTTCCTGACATCTGGGACCCACGACATTGTGAGCGTATATAGTCAATAGACAAGAGAACAGCATAAGATCGGCTGACACCTGGGATGTAGCTACTCGAACAGTATTTTTTTTGCTTGGTATTATTGAGACGGAGCAGGGTTTGAACTGGGCTATGGCCCGTCTAGCCCAGGCTTATATTTTATGTTCACCATGTGACCAGCCCAGCTATTTTTTCTTTGTGCAAATGAGCCCAGTTTATTTTTTCTGAAGAATACCCAATCCAGGCCTACTTATTTTTCTCGCCTTCAAAGTAATATGAAATGGGTTGTAAATATAAAAGCAGATGACAAATTGGCAATTACTTTATAATTTCTGATTTTTTCACATTTTCGATTCCTATTTCCTTTGGGCATTAACCTAATTCAAATATATCTTCAAAGTACTTTAAATCTGGCTCGACATTTCGGTATTAAAAATAGTTTGGACCCACAGAAATATGTGAAATTGGCCCTGGCCAACCAAAAAACGACTGCAATAAATTGCATAAGAAGTTGCCATGAGCTATATATAAATTATTAAAAAAGAGGGAGTGGTCGACTTGTGGGCCTGTTTAGTTGAAGCGTATGCAAGAGTTTTTACTTATTATATACTCGTCGACAAACGATTCTAGCGAGCGTAACCGTTGGATGTCAATCCAACGGTAGTCGTCATTCTTCAATCTCTGATCTTCTTGCTCCAGCCGCCAAAGCAGCACCGGCGGGACCGCCTGCTCCCGCCTCCCGTGGCCGGCTGTGCTACCGCGCAGGCCTCAGTGCCCCCTACTACCCCCACCGCTAGCCAGGGCATCCCTCTACTCACCCACACCCCCTGTTATTCTGCGGCGACGGCAGCCTCACACTACAGCTGAACCGGTGAACCCTCATACTCCTCTCCGCGCGGGCTTCCACTGCCGCGCCTTCCCCGGCTCCGCGTCGTCCCCTTCCTAGGCCTCGCCGTCGTCCACCACCGTGGTGCTCTCGGCGCGGCGTGGTCAATGTGGTCGGCGACCGACTTCCGTCGGAAGAATCTTGTGCGTGGAGAGGTGACAGTGGGTCCACAGAGCCGCAAGGAAGTGCCTCCTTATTACGTGAAAATAATTATTCCTCCACGACATATGGGACCCCTTTGGGCGGGCCACGATATTTCATAAAAAATGTTTCCCCACGACTCTTTGGGACCCACAGGTCGAACCCGTATTCTGAAACGTTCCCCATTTGTCGGCTCGGAGCCACGGAAGTGCCTCCTTATTACGCACAAAAAATGAATACCCCCACTAGCTGGGACCAACCTTGGTGGGAGGCTGACTTATGGGCCTACTAAGTTGGTGGGGCGTAGGCCTTTGTCAACTTTAGTCAATATATGAGCGATTCTAGCTGCAGTGACTGTACGATGTCCATCCAACGGCCGTAGTGCTTCTTCAACCTCTGGTCTTCTTGCTCCAGCCGCCCAAATCAGCGCCGGTCGTGCCGCCTGCTCCTGCCGCCCGTGGCCGGCTGTGATGCCGTGCAGGCCTCACCGCCCCTACTACTCCCACCGCTGCCATGCCATCCCTCTACGCACCCGCACCCCCTGTTATTCTGCGGCGATGGCAGCCTCACACCGCAGCCGAACGAGTGAACCCTCATACTCCTCTACGCGTGGGCATCCACTGCCGCGTCTTCCCCGGCTCTGCGTCGTCCTCTTCCTAGGCCTCGCCGTCGTCCACCGTCCTGGTGCTCTCGACGCGGCTGGTCAACGTGGTCAAGGAATGGCTTTCATCGGACGTGGACTGTACGTGGAGAGGCTGACAGCTGGGTCCACGGCAGCCGCAAGGAAGTTCCTCCTTGAGGGAGTCCTGGACTAGGGGGTGTCCGGACAGCCGGACTCCAAGACTACGAAGATACAAGATTGAAGACTCCGTCCCGTGTCCGGATGGGACTTTCCTTGGTGTGGAAGGCAAGCTTGGTGATACGGATATGTAGATCTCCTACCATTGTAACCGACTCTGTGTCACCCTAGCCCTCTCCGGTGTCTATATAAACCGGAGGGCTTTAGTCCGTAGGACAGAACCTTCATTACAACAATCATACCATAGGCTAGCTTCTAGGGTTTAGCCTCCTTGATCTCGTGGTAGATCCACTCTTGTAATACACATCATCAATATTAATCGAGCAGGACGTAGGGTTTTACCTCCATCAAGAGGGCCCGAACACAGGTAAAACATCGTGTCCCTTGTCTCCTGTTACCATCCGCCTAGACGCACAGTTCGGGACCCCCTACCGAGATCCGCGGTTTGACACCGACATTGGTGCTTTCATTGAGAGTTCCTGCGTATGCGTCACCGATAGGCTCGATGGCCTCTTCAATCAACAACACTGTCCAGGGTGAGACTTTTCTCCCCGGACAGATCTTCGTATTCGGCGGCTTCGCACTGCGGGCTAATTCACTTGGCCATCTGGAGCAGATCGAAAGCTTCGCCCCTGGCCGTCGAGTCGGGTTTGGAAGCCTAAACTTCACGGCCGACATCCGCGGGGACTTGATCTTCGACGGGCTCGAGCCATAGTCGAGCGTGCTGCCTTCATCACGATGGGCATGATCTAGCTCTGCCGCGGACGGTGCCTTGGTGGCTACACGAATCCGCTCCGGCCCTTAGTGCGAGCCGATCGCCCGGATCGAGACGGTGGTGGACACCGCCTCGAGGCTGCAACTTCCACAGCGATGGAGCCAAACACTAACCTTGTCCTTGCAAAGCTCATGACTCGAGGTGCCGGACCCCCTGCGGACTCCGAACCTCCCGCGCCCCTGCCAATCAAATCTGATTGGGCGCCGGTCATGGAGTTCACCGCCGCGGACATCTTCCAATACTCGCCCATTGGCGACATCCTAAATTCGCTAAAACATCTCTCGCTATCCGAAGAGACCTGGCCGTACTATGGCCAGGACGGTTCGGACACGGACGACGAAGAAATTCAAGGCCCACCCACCACCCACTTTGTAGCCACTGTCAACGATCTAACAAACATGCTAGACTACGACTCCGAAGACATCGGCGGTATGGACGATGATGCCGGAGACGAAAAAGAACCAGCGCCTACAGGGTACTGGAAGACCACCTCGTCATATGACATATACATGGTGGACACCCGAAAGAGGGGACGGCGAAAAAGCGGCGAGGCAGATTCCTTGAAGAAACAGCCCAAGCGCCGGCGTCGTGGCGCCGCTCTAAATCCCGCCACAAAGAAGAATGGAGATTCGAGCACGGAGAAAATAATAACCCGAAAGTGCCAAAGATAATCCCCTCGGCAAGATTCAGCGCAGGAGGATCTGCGAAGCAAGCCCTCATGAGAGGCGGCGGATGAAGAGGTCGAGGATGATAATTACATACCTCCCTCCGAAGGCGAGGCAAGCCTCAGCGATGAATTAAATGGTGCCCGAGGATCCCGTCGAACAAGAGTGTTTTAAACACGGGCTTATCGCCACGACAAATAGCCTAAAAAAAAGCAGCAGCAGCTTCAAGTCGATCAAGACCTCTTTGGCGATCGATGGACCGAGGTCCTCGCGGCGAAAATCTGAACTCGAGCGCCCTCAAAAGCTACCCAAAGCGCAACTTGCTCCCCGATTAGAGGAGGAAGCATACATACCTTCATCACCAGCGCTGTCGGCCGACCGACCACCCGTGGTCGCGACGAAGAGCATCTAGGCCCTCCACCAAGACCATACCCGGCATCGCTTCAAAAGTCTGAAGCCAAGAGGGAGCGCGGACTTGCGAGATATATTGGAGGACAAAGCAAGGCAATCCAGATCCATCTATGGATCACGTGGGCGCCCCTCGACCCACGACGAATACCGTCGCGCCGGATACAATAACCCGGACGGGCGAACACAGCGAACATAACGCTCACTCGAGCTACGTCGTGATATTGCTCAATATAGGCGTCGCACACCGCTATGCTTCAGCGACGAGTAATGGATCATCAAATCCTGAAGGGTTTAAACCGTAAACATTGAATCTTCACGATGGCACAACAGACCCGCGGTTTGGATCGAAGATTATCTCCTTCACATCCATATGGCCCGCAGCGGCGATCTCCATGCCATCAAGTATCTCCCTCAAGCTTAAAGGACCAGCTCGGCATTGGCTTAACAGCTTGCCCGCAGAGTCAATTGGGTGTTGGGAAGACACGGAAGCCGCATTCCTCGACAACTTCCGGGGCACATATGTCGCGACCACCATCGCCGATGACCTAAGCCACATAATTCAGCAGCAGACGAATCGGCGAGACAGTTACGGACACGGTTCTTAACAAAGAAAAATCAAATCGTCATTTGTCCGGATCACGAGGCCCTCGCAGCCTTCAAACATAACATCCGCGAAGAGTGGCTAGCCCGGCACCTAGGGCGGGAAAAGCGAAATCCATGGCAGCCCTCACATCTCTAATGACCCGCTTCAGTGCGGGAGAGGACAGCTAGCTAGCTCGCAGCAACAACCTCGGTAAAAATTACAGCAGTCCGGATACCAAGGACCACAATGGCGGTCGCGTCGAAGCAAAAATAAACTCCGCGTGCTTAACGGCGACAAGGAGGATCTGACGGTCGCGCGCGGATTCGAGGCTCTAAACCGGTCAGCGGAAGAAGCCATTCAAAAGAACCACTCCGGGTCTGTCCAATTTGGACCGAATACTCGACCGCTTATGCCAGATACATGGCACCCCCGAAAAGCCAGCTAATCACACCAACAGAGACTGTTGGGTATTCAAGCAGGCAGGCAAGTTAATTGCCAAGGGGCTGCATAGCGATGACGAGGAGGAGACCCGGCCGCCAAACAGTAGAGGACAGAAGGGTTTCCCCCCACAAGTGCGGATGGTGAACATGATATATGCAACCCATATACCCAAGAGGGAGCGAGCGCGCACTAAGGGCGTATCTGCGATGGAGCCATCGCCCAAGTTCAATCCATGGTCCTCTTGCCCGATCACTTTCGATCGAAGAGACCATCCGACCGATATCCGCCATGGCGGATTGCGCGTGGTTTTAGACCCAATCGTTGATGGATTTCACCTCACGTAAGTCACGATGGGCCTTGGCGGCGATAACTGAACACCTTTATCGGGATCACGGTCGCAAGATGGGCATAGACCCTCAAGGATTAAACCTACAAAAGCGACCTTCAAAGGTGTCATACCGGTGTTGAGGCCAATTGTATAGGCTCGATCCTGCTGAAGTGGTCTTTGGATCCCCGGACAATTTCGGGCGAGGAGTTAATCTTGACATAGTCCCATTCATGGCGGCTATCACGCTCTGCTTTCGGATGAACCGCGTTTGCAAAGTTCAGCGCGTGCCGCGTACACATACCTCAAGCTCAAGATGCGGGTCCTCGTGGAGTCATCACGGTCAGCGGAAATACGGAATGCTCCTCCGAGCGGAGGAACATACAATGACTCTCGCGGCGTAAGTCTGAGCAGCCTTCTAAGGCAATTTTGAGTCGGCCGTTAAACCAAGACCACAGCGCGTTCGAACACGCGTAGCAATGCGGCCCCAATCCCAGCCCTTGCATAATTGCAAGACCAACCCTCGCGTACATCATTACGCTCTGGAGATACCATGGGCCTAGGGGAGGGCACACCACAACAGACCAGGTGTGCGGCTCGACCACACCGGGGCTCCCAAGTGTGTCACTCTTTTTATTTTCCTTCCTTTTTATCTGAGGACTCCATTTACCAGAAGCCCTGTCCGGCGATGGACCCGCCGAACTCACGATGCAACAGCCAGGGAAGAAAGAAGGCTGCGGAACACTCAGGTGGTCTCCATTACGAGCATTAAATTCGATTATATACACCAGTCCGCAGCCCACCCCTGGAGGGGGACATGTTTATTTAGTCCAATCCCTTGCTTACCGCACTATTTGTATCCTTCCGCACTCATAGCAGAATTCCTTGAATAAATAACGCAGCATTCTTTGCATGTTATTGCATTACTTTACACATATGTTCATTAATGACATCTTGCACCCGTATATTTTTAGTGCGGCCGAATACACCGAGGGCTTATGTTCCCCGCATTATGGTGCGATAAGTCCGAACACTTTCACAAGTCGGCACCCGAACTTATAGCATTATATGAATCAGCTCGAATCATGTCTTGGGTCAATAGTTGGGTTTGCGGCTCCCACGTTTTGGTGCCTTACATTCCGTTACGTCGGCTAAGGTGGCCTTTGGGAGAACCACTGTGATTGCGCCCGGTTGAGCTGGGCGGCGCCTCGATGGAAAGCTAAAACTGGCCGGCATGATAAGGCGAGATAGTGGTCGCTGTTCGAGAGGTCTTTGGGTCCCTAAAGACTTATGCCGCTTGATGAAATGGGATAATGTCCGTCGAAGGCGTGGATAAGCGCCCCAAATTCGGTCTTCGAATACTAGGGGCTTCGCGAAATTTAAAATTATAGAATTCTATGGCTAAGTGAGAGTGTTCAAGCACTATAAGTCCGGTTGCCTTGTTAGTTGTGTTGGCGCCTCCTAGATGGACCCAAAAATGGGAACAAGAGTGCTCAAGTTTATCCCGAACACCCCAAAGAGCGTGGCTTGAAATTTGAAGCCAACGACTTGCCATCTCTCAGATTTTATAAACGGCCGCACAGAAGGCAATATTTTAAATTAAATAAGCGTTGCGTAGCGCATATGAACAAAGTTTTCACCGCACAGGATAATACATAGCGAGTTTACTCAATAATTACATCTCTAGGGCACTCATCCGCAATATTGCGGGCACCCTTCAGGACAGTCTTATAATACATTTGGGTCGATACTCCTTGCCCAAGGGCGGGTCGATAAGAAGCTTCTCGCATCCAGCCTGCCCGGTGCTCCTTTGCGGGCAAGGGCCCGACGAGCACCTTCAATACAGCGGGCGCTTGATGACATCCACCTAGGGGCACGCATCCACCAGCCGCCGCCGCGAGGTGAAGTAGCTCCAGGCATGGCCTGTCGAACCACACCGGACTATAAGGCCCTTCATGGCTTCCTCGGCTACCTTGTGGAGCTCGACCAGCTGCTTCACCGGTCGCTAGAAACACCGGATGGCGGCCTCGGCAGATCGAGAACGAAGACCTTCTCCATTGAGCTCCCTCCTCGCCACGGTAGAATCGGCGACGCATCGGATACACCAAAGGCAGATCTGCAAACGCATACAGAGAGCTCGGGTCGGGTAAGTGTCGGGTAGTTTACATTAGCATGCTTGCTTTGCATGAAAAATGCCTTACCGCTGCTATTTTCTTTATATCCTCAACTTCTGAAGGGCCTTACGGGCCTCGGCCTTGGCGGACTTAGCACTTTCGAGAGCCGAGGCGAGCTCGGACTCTCGAGTCTTTGAGTCGCGCTCCAAACTCTCATGCTTCTCCATGAGAGCCTGGAGCTCTTGCCGCACCTCCGCCACACGTGCCTCCTGTTTTTCTCGCTCTATCCATTCTGCGGCCGCATTACGTTCGGCCGCGGACACAGCCTCCTTCAGGGCTGCCACCTTGTTTGTGGCCCCTGCAGTACCCATGTTATCCTTGTCATTCTCTTATTGCAACCTAAATCCTTTTCTGTAAGGTAACTTTTCAAAGTGGTGTGACTCACCTTCTTTGTCCTCGAGCTGCTTTTTGGCACGGCCGAGCTCTTGCTCGGACCGCTCGAGATCCTGCTTCACTGCACTGACCTCCGCAGTTAGTGCGGCAGAGGTCAGCAGCGCAGCCTGCAAACCCATATTGACATATTTTTAGCAACCTGCATATATCTTTTAGATCCTCGGTCCGGCTTTTCTTTCCGAGCACGAACCGAGCATCGAAACTCTTGTCTATGCGGTATTACATTACATAATTTTAACTTCTTACCTCTAAGCTGTTAGAAGGCTGCTGCGAGCTTCGGTCGGCCCGCTCTTGGCGGTGAACCTTACGGATCACCGCACTCATGATAGTGCGGTGTTGTTCCTCGATGGAAGCGCCTTTGGCGCCTCCAACAAGTTGTCCGGCGCCTCCGGTTGGGCCAGGGGCCGCCCGGTGTCCGCGGTCTTGCCCTTCTTGCAAAGGGCCACTGCGGACTCTGGAACCACTGCGGGTTCTAGCGTAGAGTCGGTGCAAAGTCTGGAGGCTGCCTTGCGGCGCCTCGAGCCTCCTCTGATGGGTCCTTCCCGGATCCCACCTCGGCACCCTCGGCCAAGCGCGAGGTGGAGGCGTCGAATGGATTCCACATCCGGCGTAGCTAGCGACCCGCTCGTGACGCGGGAGATCATCGTCGGCCGGACTGCAGGCAATATGCAGCATTAGAAGGATGCTATGTGACACAAAAGAAATTCCAGATCATTCAGGGATCCGGATACTTACGATCTCGCCTGAGGCCTGGCCCTTGAGGGCCACTCTTCATCACCAACGTTGGTGTTGGCGGAGCTGTCCGGGGGAATAGTTCTTCCCCTCTTGGACCCTTCGGCCTCCCCTGTTGGGGAAGCCTTCCTCTTCCTCTCTCCCTCCTCTGGGAGAGAGTCTTCTTCCTCCTCCTCATCTTCGGGGGAGGAGTCCGCCTCGGAGTCGTCGGAGACCTGAAAATGGGAACTCTTTCGAGTGTCCGTGGACACCTTCTTGGCCTTCTTCTCCGGCACCACATGCGGTGCCGAACCAGCAACCCGCTAGGCAGGCGTCCCTTGGTCTTCGGCATGGGAGCCGGGCGGATGAGCTGCTCGGCCTTCTTCATCCATTCTGTCAAAGGAAAAGGGGATTGAAACCGCTTAGAATCAATCTATTAACAATGAGTGTCCCGTAAAGGGGTAGAATCACTTACCTCGTCGGTGGGACGCTGCGAGTGAAATCCGCGATCTTCCGTCATGGATGCGAGAACTTGGCGCCCTTAAATAGCACCCTCTAGGCGCCGTCAGACGTCGTGTCGAAGAGCCGCTCAACGCTGGTCTGTTCGGATCGAACTCCCACAGGTTGAATGCGGGCGAGCGAGCATGACTTGGACCATGTTAACCAGCCTGAGCTTCTTGTTCACCACCACGGATCTGAGCTTGGAGTCCGTCGGCTCCTTAAAATTACCCCACAAGCCCTTCTCTTTCCGGAGGTGAGCTGCGTAGGGATTCGAGATCTGAACTTCGGGGCCGCCGCCCACGTGGGTCGCGCGGCTCGGTGATATCGAACCACCCCGCGCCACCCTTGATGGATTCCACGAAGGCCCTTGAACCAAAGGGCGTTGGGCATCTTGCCCAACATGGCGCCTCCGCACTCCGCTTGAGTGCCCTTCACTACCTTGACTTGACATTGAAGGTCTTGACCACAAGCAAGTGGGGCTGGATCTTGAAGGAAGGCCTCGCACCACGACGATAAATGCCGAGATGTTGAGGATGAAGTTGGCGCCGGATCATGGAAATCCAGGCCGTAGTAGAACATGAGCCCCGGACAAAGGGGTGAAGTGGAAAGCCCAGATCAGCGGAGGAAGTGGGGAGAAAGCGACCCTCTCACGGGGCACAGGGGTGGGGATGAGTTGCCCTCGTCGGGCGGCCGGTCGCGATGTCGCCGGAAAGGTATCCGTGCTACGCAGCTTTGTGATGTGCTCCTCCTTAGCGGTGGAGGCCAACCATTTACCTCCGCTCGGACATGGTCGGAGAAGGTCGGCGAGATCGCGAACTTGGCCTTTGGAGCTCGAGTCGCAGAGATGGATAAGCAAAGGAGGAAGAAGGCGTGGGTGAAAAGGTGAATCCTCATCCCTTATATATAGGCGGGCGAAGACTATCGTCCCCACTAGCTGGTAAACTCGCTTATCTCCCAAGCGCCACCATCAATGGCGCGGTTGGGTTACTACGTCCGTATTGATGAGAATCCGGAATAAGGGAACACGATCTACTGCTTCGACAAGGCGTGCCAAGAAACCGCTTACCAAACGCTACCGAGGTGGTATAATAAAAAACGATTCAAGTAAAGGCTTGGTAGTGGTGTGATGTCATGCCAAGAAATACGTCAGCAGATTGAACTTGTGTGCATTTAATCTCTCTACGGTGGAATGTGGAATTTATTTTGCAGAGCCGGACACTATCCTGGTGTTATTGATCTTCTCTGAATTATTTAAGGGAGGAACCAGCCTTGCAATGCCAAACATTATGCGCGCCGGACTCATCGTCATTGAAGCCAGGCTCAGGGGCTACTAAGGGAGTCCTGGACTAGGGGGTGTCCGGACAGCCGGACTATCATTGTCTGCCGGACTCCAAGACTACGAAGATACAAGATTGAAGACTCCGTCCCGTGTCCGGATGGGACTTTCCTTGGTGTGGAAGGCAAGCTTGGCGATACGGATATGTAGATCTCCTACCATTGTAACCGACTCTGTGTAACCCTAGCCCTCTCCGGTGTCTATATAAACCGGAGGGCTTTAGTCCGTAGGACAAAACCTTCATTACAATAATCATACCATAGGCTAGCTTCTAGGGTTTAGCCTCCTTGATCTCGTGGTAGATCCACTCTTGTAATAAACATCATCAATATTAATCGAGCAGGACGTAGGGTTTTACCTCCATCAAGAGGGCCCGAACCTAGGTAAAATATCGTGTCCCTTGTCTCCTGTTACCATCCGCCTAGACGCACAGTTCGGGACCCCCTACCCGAGATCCGCCGGCTTTGACACCGCCACTCCTTATTACGCGGAAAATAATTATTCCTCCACCTGACATCTGGGACCCTTGGGCCGGGCCACGGTATTTGCGAAAAAACATTTCCCACATCTTTGGGACCCATAGGTCGAGCCACCGTATTCATGAAAAAACGTTCCCCATTGTCGGCTCGGACCCACCGGATGTGCCTCCTTATTACGCACAAAAAAATAAATACCCCCCTGCTAGGTGGGACCAACCTTGGTGGGAGGCTGACTTGTGGGCCTACTAAGTTGACTGGGACGGAGGCCTTTGTCTACTTTAGTCAATATATGAACGATTCTAGCTCCAGTGACCGTACGATGTCCATCCAATGGCCGTAGTGCTTCTTCAACCTCTGGTCTTCTTGCTACAGCCGCCCAAAGCAGCGCCGGTCGTGCCGCCTGCTCCTACCACCCGTGGCCGGCTGTGATGCCGTGGAGGCCTCACCGCCCCCTACAACTCCCACCGCTGCCAGGCCATCCCTCTACGCACCCACACCCCCTGTTATTCTGCGGCGACGCCAGCCTCACACCGCAGCCGAACGAGTGAACCCTCATACTCTTCTACGCGTGGGCATCCGATTCCGCGTCTTCCCCGGCTCCGCGTCGTCCCCTTCCTAGGCCTCGCCGTCGTCCACTGCCCTGGTGCTCTCGGCGCGGAGTGGTCAACGTGGTCAAGGAGTCGCTTCCATCGGACGTGGACTGTACGTGGAGAGGCTGACAGCTGGGTCCACGGCCGCAGCAAGGAAGTGCCTACTTATTACGCGCAAAATAATTATTCCTCCACCTGACAGCGGGGACCCAACGGATGGGCCACCGTATTTCGTGAAAAAAATGTTTCCCCCTGTCTGCTGGGACCCACCAGCTACATCTTTGCACGCAAGGAAGTGCGTTCGAAAAAAACGATTCGCCCCGCTGACTGCTGGGACCCACCAGCTACATCTTCGCACGCAAGGAAGTGCGTCCGGGCAAAAAAACGATTGGCCCCCCTGACTGCTGGGGCCCACCAGCTACATCTTCGCAGCGGAAGTGCACGGCGATCGGGCCAGTAACACCGGATCCGATCGCCATGTGTCCGCGATTATTATTCCGTCGTTGCCATGTAATTTGCTTGCGTGTTGCACTTTGCCATGTCATCATTTGCATTTTATCATGTCATCATGTGCATCTCATTTTGCATACGTGTTCATCTCATGCATCCGAGCATTTTCCCGTTGTCCGTTTTGCAATCCGGCGCCCTATGTCCTCCGGCTCCCTCCCTCTCTCTTTTAGGTGGGCGGGTATTAAACTTTCTCGGAATGGCCCAAGGTTTGCTAAGCGGCCTTGGTATACCACCGATGAACCGCTGTCAAGTTTCGTGCCATTTGGAGGTCGTTTGATACTCCAACGGTTAGCCGGTAACCGTAAAGCCCTCTTTGAGTTGCAGGCCAACACCCTTCCAAAGTGGCCCAAAACCCACCAAACTCCCTCCATGCTCTCGATGCGTTCGATCACGATCGCGTGGCAAAACCGCTCCTCATTTGGACTCTCCTAGCTCCTCTATGCCTATATATACACCCCCATTCCAAATTCGCGGATATTTTCCCCGAAACCCTAGTTTTCCCTCCTCATGCGCGGGCGTGTCGCCCACGACGGCGATCCACCGCCCGCGTCACGCGTGTCGAGGCGCGCCACGTCGCCACCCGCCGCCTCGGCCAACCGCCGCCACTGCCTCCGGCACCTTCGCCCGCCGCCGCCGGCCAGAGGCCAGGGAAAACCCGCCCGAACCAGGCATGCCGCCCGCCTCATGCGCCGCTTCTGCGCCGCACCATGCGTCTCGGCACCTCGCCGCCAGCGCCTCCTCCATCTTGGCGCCTCGTCGCCGCGCGCTTACCTGCTTCCTTGGCATCCTGCGCAGCTGCCCTGGTCGCCATGCCACAAGCGCGCCCTGCTGACTCCGCCCGCCGGCGAACCCGCCGCCCGGCCGGCCCGCTCTGCGCCCTCCGCCGGCCCGAGCAGGCGCCTCTCGCCCGTCGGCCTCCTCGCCGGATCCGCCCCGGCGCCGCCCGGGGATCGCCCCTCTCCGGCCATCTCCCTCCTCCCTCCGGCCGTCCCCGACAACTCCGGCCACCGCGCAGCCCGTCTCCGGCGAGATCCGGCCCCGCCTCGTAATCCGTGCCAATCACGAGGTTGACCCCGTTTTTCCTTCCAAGTCCCAGATTTCTGTAAATTTCATGCCATATTCATCGCATCACATCTCCGCATCCGTAGCTCCGTTTTGCATGTATAATATGTCAAATTGTTCGCCTCGACGAGTACATCATTTCATTCCATTGCATCATTTTCATTTGAGCTCATCTTGATGCCCGAAATGCTGTTGGAAGAGGGCTTCAGATCGTTAGTTCCAGAATCTTATCAGCTCGAGCTCTTTTGTCATTTTTGCCATGATTTATGTGTGCACCCTATGAGTATGAGCTCTACGTGAATGTTGAACTTTGCCATGCCATCTTTCCATAGGTGTTGACCTTGTATTTTTTTGAGTTGTGTGCTTAGTGTATCAAGCTTGTAAAGTAGGGTAGTTGCTGTTGCTGATTTCCTGACAGATTCTGTTATAATTTGTTGCTATGTTAACATGCTTCTAGTATTCATTCTATGCATAATCTGGAGATGCTCTATAAACATGTTTTGATATACATGTCATGCTCTATCCATTCATGCCCTTGGTTGCAATTATACCCTGATGGAACATGTTCATTTCTTGCTCCAAAGTTGCTTGAAAATGTTTCCTGACAGATTGTTTGCATGAGATTCAATTTTCACGAGGTCGTTGTAGTTGATCCTTGTATGCTATGAACTTGCTCTTGCCATGCTTAGCTTCATAAACATGCCTTCTTACTGTTGGTTGCCTTGCCATGCCATGTATTGCTCTGTAGTGAGTGTTTCGAGCTCACGAACATGCCTACTTATTGTTGTTCCTGCCATGTTTAAATCTGTAATATAACTTGCCATGTTTACATGGGTGCCATCATATTTTCCATGCCTTTTTGGCTCATGGTCAGTAAGGGTCTTTTGATATATGCTATTAGTAGGTTCATGCCATGCCTTTGTTTGCCATGATATGTTCCTGTGACATGTTGTTTGATAGCTCTAAACATTGCAACCTGATGTTATTTCTGCTAAAGTCTGAAATTGTTATTACTTGCAATATCTCCATGTCTTTTTGAGCATGTTCTAGTTGTTTCTGGAGATATCTCAATGTTCATGTTTTGTTATGCTTTAAGTGTACTTCATGCCCATGCCTTTTGTTATTATGTTGGGGTGTTGTAGCTTATTGTTTTGATGCTTGTAAGATGCCTAGTTGCTGTTTTGGACAGATTGTTGCTATGACTTGTATAGTGTGCATGTGTTGAACCGTTGCTCCGTTTTTAGTGTGCTCTATATGAAACTTGCTTGTTTTTGCATGTAGTTCCATATTATGATGTTGCATTCTTGTTTTGGTGTGTTTGCTTGATGTTTGGGTGCATTTTGCATCAATGCCATGTTTAACTTGTTTTGCTCATATCTTCTAGCCCGTAGCTCCGAATCTAATGAACTTTATATGTAACTTGACTAGAATTTCGTGTAGAACATCTTGATGATCTTTAACTTGCTGTTTAACAACTTCAACATAAGGTTTATTCAGTTCTGGACCAATTTCGAAATATGCATATGAGGACTTACCGGAATTGTTATATGTTGTTTCCGGCCTCATTTAAACTTGCCTTGATGTGTTGTTCTTGTTTGCATCATCTCTTGCCATGAGTAGCTTCATGTAGCTTGGTCATGCATCATGCTTGTTGTGCATCATGTCTTGTTCATGTGTGGTGTGTTTACCTATGTTGTGTGCTTCTTCTCGATAGTTCCCGTTTCGTTGCGATCGTGAGGATTCGTTCGTCTACGGTTGGTTCGGCTTCGTCCGTTTGTCTTCTTCATGGACTCGTTCGTCTTCCTAGCGGGATTTCAGGCAAGTTGACCGCTACCCTGGATCTCACTACTATCATTGCTATGCTAGTTGCCTCGTTCTTTCGCTATGCTGCGCTACCTATTACCTGTTTGTCCAGCCATCCCATATTGCCATGAACCTCTAACCTTTGACACCATTCCTAGCAAACCATTGTTTGGCTATGTTACCGCTTTGCTCAGCCCCTCTTATAGCGTTGCTAGCTGCAGGTGAAGTTGAAGATTTCTCCATGGTGGACAGGGTTTATGATGGGATATCACAATATCTCTTATATTATTAATGCATCTATATACTTGGCAAAGGGTGGAAGGCTCGGCCTTATGCAGTGTTTTGTTCCACTCTTGCCGCCCTAGTTTCCGTCATACGGTGTTATGTTCCCGGATTTTGCGTCCCTTACGCGGTCGGGTGATTTATGGGACCCCCGACGGTTCGCTTTGAATAAAACTTGTCCAGCAAGGCCCAACATTGACTTTTACCATTTGCCTCACCACCACCTATCTTTTCCTTGGGAGTCGCACTCTCGAGGTCATCTTTATTTTAGCCCCCGGGCGGTGCTTGTCTAAGTGCTGGTCCAAACCGAGCGATGTCCGGCGCCCTGGGCAACCAGGTCTATGCCAACCCGACGTCTTGCTCATCCGGTGTGCCACGAGAACGAGATATGTGCAGCTCCTATCGGGATTTATCGGCCTGGCGGGAGGCTTTGCTGGTCTTGTTTTACCATTGTCGAAATGTCTTGATGTACCGGATTCCGAGATCGATCGGGTCTTCTGGGTGAAGGTCTATTCCTTCGATGATCGCGAGAGCTTGTCATGGGCTAAGTTGGGACACCCTGCGGTATAAACTTTCGAGAGCCGTGCCCGCGGTTATGTGGCAGATGGGAATTTGTTAATGTCGGTTGTAGATAACTTGACACGATCCGAATTAAAACGCATCAACCGTGTGTGTAGCGTGATGGTCTCTTCTCGGCGGAGTCCGGAAGTGAACACGGTTTACGTGTTATGTTTGGCGTAAGTAGGTGTTCGGGATCACCTCTTGATCATTGCTAGTTGACGACCGTTCCGCTTGTTCTCTTCTCGCTCTCATTTGCGTATGTTAGCCACCATATTATGCTTAGCATTGCTGCAACCTCACCACCTTACCCCTTCCTTTCCCATTAAGCTTTGCTAGTCTTGATACCCATGGTAATGGGATTCTTGAGTCCTCGTGACTCACGGATACTTCAAAACCAGTTTGCGGTGCCGATGTTACCGGCGGATGCATGAACCAAGCTCAAGGAGGAGCTCGATGAAGATCTTGCCCTTTGTGTTGTTTCGTTCTAGTTGATCGATAGTGGAGCCCGGTTGGGGTCGATCGGGGACCGTTTATGCGCATTTGGGGTTCTTCTTTTATTTTGGTTCCGTAGTCGGACCTTGATTGTATCTGGATGATGTAATGCTTTATTCATGTAATTGTGTGAAGTGGCGATTGTAAGCCAACTATGTATCTCTTTCCTTATGTATTACATGGGTTGTGTGAAGATTACCTCACTTGCGACATTGCTTTCAATGCGGTTATGCCTCTAAGCCGTGCTTGACACGTGGGAGATATAGCCGCATCGAGGCGTGACAAGTTGGTAATCAGAGCCATCCCCGACCTTAGGAGCCCCCACTGCTTGATCGTTTTTAGTGGCCGAGTTGTGTCTAGAAAAATGTTTTGAGTCATTTAGGATTATATATATCGGAGAGTTTAGGAATTCTTTTTACTCCCCAGTCCTTGACCTTCGGTGAGGTATCCTGACGTAGAGTTTTGACTCTTCTCTTCTCAAATTTCACTAAAAAAAATTTTAGGATCACGCGGGTATCTTAGAATCTTTCCGATGGTTTTATGATGACAACATTGTCTTGGTTGCCTCCTGACATTTAGGGGTTGTGGCAGTGTCCCGGGGAGTTGAGCTCCGAGGTGTTGTCGTCATAATTTTATCGTTGCAGATTCGGAATACACGAGTTTAATACGCCGACATCGAAAATCTCTTTTATGCGGTTGTTGGTGAGATAACCCGCTAACCCGATCTTGAGGTGAGTACGGAGTATTGCCATGACTTCATATAACGGATGCTTTTGAAGGTTGAGGTAGACGATTTCGAAGGTTTCTTGGTTATGTGTTGACGGATGGATACAATGAATGTAGGGATTGTTAGTTTGGGTGAGATATATTGCTCCCTGTATCCCCAACACCAGTTGCATAACGAGAAAGTTTGGGAGTTTCATAGGTGGGAATTCAAGTAGCTCTTAGGATATCTTTCCGACGGATGTATGATATGAAATTGGGGTTCGACGTCTAGTGGTCCGCCTATTCACGGTTGGTTTCTGATGGTCTCGTTGTGTCTTAAAGAGTCCTTGGCTATGCCGACTGGGGGGCGCAGTATGTCATGTGCCTTGCCTTGTACATGATGGTGTTGTACGATTGAGCCTGTGTAGGCCCCACCACAAAAACTTCGGACGAAATCTCTTTCATATGTTTGTTCCGGCTTATTCTGCAAGCCAATCCTTTGCTTTGTTTTATTTGTGGTATTCGAGTTGCTTCAATGTCAAGTGTTGAATCCATACCTTTCCTAAACGGTGTTCTCATATTGCTATGTGAATACTAATCCTTTTTGATCATTGAGGTTGTCATGTTAATTCTTTTCCAACCGGTGCGCTTCTCTTCGAGATGGTCCCATCATTCTCCCCATCCGCAAGATCAATTCTAAGTTTTCTCAACCGTGTTTGTTTCATCCGTCCCAAGTTGCCTTTGTTTTCCCGCCCTCCCACCCTTTTTCTTCAAGGACTCAGATTTCTTAATCAAGTATCCATTTATTCATGTGAAGTCTCTTCATTCTTTTCAACCAATGTTCTTATCCGGTGATTTCCCATGAAGTTGCTCAACAGCTTCAAGTTCATCATCCTTCCTTGTTGTTTTTTCTCCGGTGGATCCTATTCAAGCTTTCGATATTCATCATATTCCTTCCTCATTTCTAATGCTTTTTAATACCGGTGCACCTCTTAATCTTTCACTTCTCGTTATTCATTTGTTCTGGAGTACTGAAGATATCTTGGAAGATTTGTGTTTCCATTCTCAATCCGTTCAAGATATTTTGAGGTTCTTATCTCATTCAAGTCATTTAATTCAACCGGTGCAACATCTCTTTTAAATCTTTTCAATGGTTTTCTTTTGAGTGGGCCCTAACCCACAGGTCTTTTCCCAGGATCTTACCTGACTCTTCTATTTTCCCAGAGCTATCCTAAATTCTTCTCCAAGTTTGACGTAAGAATGAGTTATCATCAGTCAAATGCTTTTCTCCAAGATCTTTCAAATTCTTTTCATAGTTGGCTCAACCTCTTCGCTTTTGATTCTTCCGGTGTGCATCAATAATTCTTGGTGGTGTTTCTCGTTGTCATTCTCATCATTTGAAGACCGAAGAAGGATTTCTCTTAAATCTTGCTCCATTCTCTTCAAGATTCATGGTTCTAGCTTGATGCCATCCTCTCATAATTGTTTTCGATTGTGAGAGTTCTTTTCTTACCATCCGGAGCATTTCATGAGTTGTTTCCATTTCTTTCCTCCGAAGGTCATCATGTCATAATTCGTCATTCTCAGCGTGTAGCTATCATTCTCCAAATCTTACCGGTGAGTCGTTTAAATATCCTATAATCAGTTCGTGATCTCTTCATTCTCTTGTATCTAAATTCTGTCAAGTATCTTCATTCGTTTTCCAATTCTTCCCGGTGAATTGTGCCTTTGCTACGTTCATTTTCAATTCTTACGGTGGTTCTTTCAAGATTTTTTTTTCTTTGATTATTATATTAATTCATTCGTTCTTTTAATCCTACCGGTGGTTCATGAAGACCTTCTCAAGTTTGCGCTATATCTCTCTTAATCCTTTCTACGAGAATAAGTAGTATGCCAAATCCATTGCTTGTCATCAATTTAATTGGTGAAGGATGAGCATAATGTAATTCTTATTCTTGTTTCATCGAGTAAATTCAATTCTTTTCTTCCGGAGATTGTTCATGATGAAGTAATTCTCGGTTTCATTTGTTTCATCTTCTCTTTTCCCGGAGCTCCAAGCTCTAATTATCACGGAGATCCATCTAAATCATTGCAAGGATTCACCTTGTGTTTTCAACTTCTCTTTCTTTGTATCATCCTTTTATTACCGGAGTTCCTCATGGAGGCTCTACTTGGTGGTTCATCAAGGATTCTTTTCATTCTTCAATTGTTCTTCAAGATTTCTCTTGAAGTTATGACCCGCCAAGCTATACTCAAAAATTAAACATGGTGCTCAACACATGTTTTGTTTTGAGGAGCTCAAGTATTCTTCATCTTGCATCCGAAGTGCAATTCTCTCTATCTTATCTTTCGAGATGGTGTTATGTCACTCTTGACAATTTCCTTCATGTTTCATAATTCATATTGTTATCAAAAGTGAGGTATTTTAAATCCATCAATCTCTTCATTGGAGTTATTTTGGGTTATACTTCACCTAAAGCTTTCCCTAAGGATTGTTGCTATTTGTGGTGCGTATCTATGATCCAAGTTATCTCTCTATCATCTTGGTGGAAGAAGTTTTTCATCTCTTCGGTGTTCTCATTCAAGTTCTTTCATCTCATCAAGTTTTCCTTCTTTCAGTCGGAGTGCTGCCCAAATTATATCAATCTTATTCCTTCTCTATCTAGTTTTAACCGGAGTGGTTTCAATATCTATCTTATCACTAAACCTCTTGGTTCTCGTTGTATCCCTTGTTCCTCTTTCCTAACGGAGTGTTTTCAACTTTGCTCATCTTCGTTATTTTCTTCCTTTCATTTTGCTCAACCTCTCAAGGTTCATGGTTTCACCCGTTCGTCAAAGAAGCAACTTTGTTTTACCTCTCCTCTTCCTTTTCCCTCCGGTGCCATCCTAGATCTCGGGACGAGATCCTCTCGTAGTGGTGGAGTGTTGTAACGCCCCGGATCCGATGCGCCAGGTGTCCGCCAGTTATTCGCCGCCGTTGCCATGTCATTTGCTTGCGTGTTGCACTTTGCCATGTCATCATTTGCATTTTATCATGTCATCATGTGCATCTCATTTCGCATACGTGTTCATCTCATGCATCCGAGCATTTTCCCCGTTGTCCGTTTTGCAATCCGGCGCTCCTATGTCCTCCGGCGTCTCCCTCTTCTCTCTTTTCGTGGGAGGGTATTAAACTTTCTTGGAATGGCCCAAGGTTTGCCAAGCGGCCTTGGTATACCACCGGTAGACCGCCTGTCAAGTTTCGTGCCATTTGGAGGTCATTTGATACTCCAACGGTTAACCGGGTAACCGTAAAGCCCTCTTTGAGTTACAGCCCAACACCCCTTCCAAAGTGGCCCAAAACCCACCAAACTCCCCTCCATGCTCTCGGTCGTTCGATCACGATCGCGTGGCCGAAAACCGCTCCTCATTTGGACTCTCCTAGCTCCCTCTATGCCTATATATACACCCCCCATTCCAAATTCGCGGATATTTTCCCCCAAAACCCTAGTTTTCCCTCCTCGCGCCGCCGGACGTGTCCGCCCACGCCGGACGCGTCCACCCTTGCGTCACCCGGCTGTCGGGCGCGCCACGTCGCCAACCCGCCGCCTCGGCCAACCGCTGCCACCACTGGCCTCCGGCACCTTTCGCCCGCCGCCGCCCGGCCCAGCTTGAGGCCAGGCGAGCCCGCCCGAGCCAGCCCGCCGCCGCCCCACCTCTGCTTGCCCGCCGCCGCCGCCAGCCGTGAGCTCCGCCCGCCGCCGCGTCTCGGCGCCTCGCCGCCGGCGCCTCATCCATCTGGGCGCCTCGTTCTGCTTCCCGGCCAAACTTCATGCTGCAGCCTCTCGCCGCCGCTCGCCCGGTCGCCGTCGCGCCCGCAACTCCGCCCGCCGGCGACCCGCCGCCCGGCGCCTGCTGCCTGCCGTGCCTCCCCGAGGCCCGAGCGCGCCTCACGCCCGTCGGCCTCCTCGCCGGATCCGGCCACCGGCGCCGCCCCCGGCCGGATGCGCCCCTCTCCGGCCATCTCCCTCCTCCCTCCGGCCGTCCCCGACAACTCCGGCCACCGCGCAGCCCGTCTCCGGCGAGATCCGGCCCCGCCTCGTAATCCGTGCCAATCACGAGGTTGACCCCGTTTTTCGTTCTAAGTCCCAGATTTCTGTAAATTTAATGCCATATTCATCGCATCGCATCTCCGCATCCGTAGCTCCGTTTTGCATGTATAATATGTCAAATTGTTCGCCTCGACGAGTACATCATTTCATTCCATTGCATCATTTTCATTTGAGTTCATCTTAATGCCCGAAATGCTGTTGGAAGAGGGCTTCAGATCGTTAGTTCCAGAATCTTATCAGCTCGAGCTCTTTTGTCATTTTTGCCATGATTTATGTGTGCACCCTATGAGTATGAGCTCTACATGAATGTTGAACTTTGCCGTGCCATCTTTCCATAGGTGTTGACCTTGTATTTTTGTGATTTGTGTTCTTAGTGTATCAAGCTTGTAAAGTAGGGTAGTTGCTGTTGCTGATTTCCTGACAGATTCTGTTATAATTTGTTGCTATGTTAGCATGCTTCTAGTATTCATTCTATGCATAATCTGGAGATGCTCTATAAACATGTTTTGATATACATGTTATGCTCTATCCATTCATGCCCTTGGTTGCAATTATAGCCTGATGGAACATGTTCATTTCTTGCTCCAAAGTTGCTTGAAAATGTTTCCTGACAGATTGTTTGCATGAGATTCAATTTTCACGAGGTCGTTGTAGTTGATCCGTGTATGCTATGAACTTGCTCTTGCCATGCTTAGCTTCATAAACATGCCTTCTTACTGTTGGTTGCCTTTCCATGCCATGTATTGCTCTGTAGTGAGTGTTTCGAGCTCATGAACATGCCTACTTATTGTTGTTCCTGCCATGTTTAAATCTGTAATATAACTTGCCATGTTTATATGGGTGCCATCATATTTTCCATGCCTTTTTGGCTCATGGTCAGTAAGGGTCTTTTGATATATGCTATTAGTAGGTTCATGCCATGCCTTTGTTTGCCATGATATGTTCCTGTAACATGTTGTTTGATAGCTCTAAACATTGCAACCTGATGTTATTTCTGCTAAAGTCTGAAATTGTTATTACTTGCAATATCTCCATGTCTTTTTGAGCATGTTCTAGTTGTTTCTGGAGATAGCTCAGTGTTCATGTTTTGTTATGCTTTAAGTGTACTTCATGCCCATGCCTTTTGTTATTATGTTGGGGTGTTGTAGCTTATTGTTTTGATGCTTGTAAGATGCCTAGTTGCTGTTTTGGACAGATTGTTGCTATGACTTGTATAGTGTGCATGTGTTGAACCGTTGCTCCGTTTTGAGTGTGCTCTATATGAAACTTGCTTGTTTTTGTATGTAGTTCCATATTATGATGTTGCATTCTTGTTTTGGTGTGTTTGCTTGATGTTTGGGTGCATTTTGCATCAATGCCATGTTTAACTTGTTTTGCTCATATCTTCTAGCCCGTAGCTCCGAATCTAATGAACTTTATATGTAACTTGACTAGAATTTCGTGTAGAACATCTTGGTGATCTTTAACTTGCTGTTTAACAACTTCAACATAAGGTTTATTCAGTTCTGGACCAATTTCGAAATATGCATATGAGGACTTACCGGAATTGTTATATGTTGTTTCGGCCTCATTTAAACTTGCCTTGATGTGTTGTTCTTGTTTGCATCATCTCTTGCCATGAGTAGCTTCATGTAGCTTGGTCATGCATCATGCTTGTTGTGCATCATGTCTTGTTCATGTGTGGTGTGTTTACCTATGTTGTGTGCTTCTTCTCGATAGTTCCGTTTCGTTGCGATCGTGAGGATTCGTTAAATCTACGGTTGGTTAAACCAGTCGTTTGTCTTCTTCATGGACTTGTTCTTCTTCCTAGCGGGATTTCGGCAAGATGACCGCTACTACGGATCTCACTACTATCATTGCTATGCTAGTTGCCTCGTTCTTTCGCTATCTTTGCGCTACCTATTACTGTTTGTCCAGCCATCCCATATTGCCATGAACCTCTAACCTTTGACACCATTCCTAGCAAACCATTGTTTGGCTATGTTACCGCTTTGCTCAGCCCTCTTATAGCGTTGCTAGCTGCGGTGAAGTTGAAGATTTCTCCATGGTGGACAGGGTTTATGTTGGGATATCACAATATCTCTTATATTATTAATGCATCTATATACTTGGTAAAGGGTGGAAGGCTCGGCCTTATGCACAGTGTTTTGTTCCTAGTTTCCGTCATACCGGTGTTATGTTCCCGGATTTTGCGTCCCTTACGCTGTCGGGTGATTTATGGGACCCCCGACGGTTCGCTTTGAATAAAACTTGTCCAAAGAAGGCCCAACATTGACTTTTACCATTTGCCTCACCACCACCTATCTTTTCCATTGGGAGTCGCTCTCTCGAGGTCATCTTTATTTTAGCCCCGGGCCGTGCTTGTCTAAGTGCTGGTCCAAACCGAAGCGATGTCCGGCGCCCCAGGCAACTAGGGTCTATGCCAACCCGACGTCTTGCTCATCCGGTGTGCCACGAGAACGAGATATGTGCAGCTCCTATCGGGATTTGTCGGCTGGCGGGAGGCTTTGCTGGTCTTGTTTTACCATTGTCGAAATGTCTTGATGTACCGGATTCCAGGCCGATCGGGTCTTCTGGGTGAAGGTCTATTCGCCGATGATCGCGAGAGCTTGTCATGGGCTAAGTTGGGACACCCTGCAGGTATAAACTTTCGAGAGCCGTGCCCGCGTTATGTGGCAGATGGGAATTTGTTAATGTCGGTTGTAGATAACTTGACACGATCCGAATTAAAACGCATCAACCGTGTGTGTAGCCGTGATGGTCTCTTCTCGTGGTCCGGAAGTGAACACGGTTTACGTGTTATGTTTGGCGTAAGTAGGTGTTCGGGATCACCTCTTGATCATTGCTAGTTGACGACCGTTCCGCTTGTTCTCTTCTCGCTCTCATTTGCGTATGTTAGCCACCATATTATGCTTAGCATTGCTGCAACCTCACCACCTTACCCCTTCCTTTCCCATTAAGCTTTGCTAGTCTTGATACCCATGGTAATGGGATTGCTGAGTCCTCGTGACTCACGGATACTTCAAAACCAGTTTGCGAGTGCCGATGTTACCGAGAAGATGCATGACCAAGCTCAAGGAGGAGCTCGATGAAGATCTTGCCCTTTGTGTTGTTTCGTTCTAGTTGATCGATGAGTGGAGCCCGGTTAGGGTCGATCGGGGACCGTTTATCGCATTTGGGGTTCTTCTTTTATTTTGGTTCCGTAGTCGGACCTTGATTGTATCTGGATGATGTAATGCTTTATTCATGTAATTGTGTGAAATGGCGATTGTAAGCCAACTATGTATCTCTTTCCCATATGTATTACATGGGTTGTGTGAAGATTACCTCACTTGCGACATTGCTTTCAATGCGGTTATGCCTCTAAGCTGTGCTTCGACACGTGGGAGATATAGCCGCATCGAGGGCGTGACAGGGACCCACCTGGTCGAAGCGTACGTAGCGTTGTCATTCTGGTCGCGAACGTGTACATACATACTGGTCGTAGTAGAGGCGCGCACGTACACGTACGTACAGCGGCGAGGGTGCAAGAAAGAAAATACGGCCACGTACGTACATACGGGCAGGGTCTCGAACGCCTACTCGCGCATACATACATGGCTGGGTCGGAACAGAGAAACAGCGTCGTCGTCGTGTTCATGGGGAGGCAACGGAATGCATCGTGTTCATCGGGAGGCAACGGAACGCGTGGGAGCCAACCGGCTAGGTCGGAACGGAATGCGTGGTCGTGTTCATCGGGAGGGCTTGGTCGGAACAGTCAATGGAAACGAGGCTGGCGTCTTGCTGTGGGAGAAGCGGCCTTGTGTTCGACCGGCCATGTTCAAACGGGTCTGTTGATCGGGAGGGCATGGCGTCTGACAAAATGGAGAAGCAGACCTCCTACGGTCGAAACGGGGTCTGTTCATTGGGAGGGTGTGGCGTGCCGCCAAAGCAGGCAAGCGGACTTGTCTTTGGGCCTTCGGTCAAACAGGGGGGGTGTGGCGTGCCGCAAAACGGACTCCACGGGATCTGTTCATCTCCACCGTCGACCTCCTCCGGCCTCCACTTGCTCACCGTCGACCTCCTCCAGCCTCCACGGGCTCCTGTTCATCCAGCCTCCACCGCGCTACTCCACCGCTCTTGTTCAACCACCACTCCACGGGCACCCTCCACCGTCTCTGTTCATCCAGCCCTCCACACCACGGGTCTGTTCAACCACCCTCCACGGGCACCCCTCCACCGTCTCTTCGCTCATCCACCCTCGCACACCACGGGTCTGTTCAACCACCCTCCACCGCTCATGTTCATCCATCAATCCACACCACAGGTTCCTATTCATCCAGATGCAACACCACGCTCACTGTTCATCCACCCCCCCTCCCCCGCAACACTCACTGTTCATCCAATCGATCGGCTTCAGTTAGCAGCAATAGCGAAGGAATCGCTCCATCGGGTTCAGTTAACAGCCATCGATCGATCCCTCGGGTTCAGTAATGTGTAGCCAGCAGTGCAATCTCTCGGGTTCAGTTAGAGCCCAATGCCTCGCTCGGCTTCAGTTAGAGCCAACGCCTCGCACACACGTGCGTACGTACAAGAGAAACGCGCATCGCTCCGCCCTCGACCTCCCACCGTAACCGGCAACTCCCCGAAATTTTCCTCCCCCTCGCTTCTACCACGGTTTTTTCCGTCATGGACGGCCCAAAGAATGTCATGCAGCTGCGTCTCCGGCCCGCCCAGGACGAAAAGCCCATTTTACATCATGATTTTTTGTCATAGAAGTAGGAACCCACCACATCTATGATGATACCGGGTTTTGTCACAATTATCGTCATAGAAGTGTCATATGTATGACAGAAAAAAATTCGTTCGACCCAAAATGTCACGGATGTGTCTTTTTTTGTAGTGAGTAGACCGACTCCTGCCTGCATCTCCTACTATTACTCCACACATCGACCGACTCCTGCCTGCATCTAGAGTATTAAGTTCACAAAGAACAGAGTAACGCATTAAGCAAGATGACATGATGTAGAGGGATAAAATCATGCAATATGATATAAACCCCATCTTGTTATCCTCGATGGCAACAATACAATACATGTCTTGCAACCCTTTCTGTCACTGGGTAAGAACACCGCAAGATTGAACCCAAAGCTAAGCACTTCTCCCATGGCAAGAAATATCAATCTAGTAGGCCAAACCACACCGATAATTCGAAGAGACTTGCAAAGATAACTCAATCATACATAAAAGAATTCAGAGAAGATTCAAATATTATTCATAGATAAACTTGATCATAAACCCACAATTCATCGGATCTCGACAAACACACATAAAAAGAGATTACATCGAATAGATCTCCACAAGAGAGGGGAGAACATTGTATTGAGATCCAAAAAGAGAGAAGAAGCCATCTAGCTAATAACTATGGACCCGTAGGTCTGTGGTAAACTACTCACAACTCATCGGAGGGGCAAGGATGTTGATGTAGAGGACCTCCATGGTCGATTCCCCCTCGGGCAGAGTGCCGGCGAAGGCTCCAAGATGGGATCTCGCGGATACAGAAGGTTACGGCGGTGGAAATTGTGTTTCATGGTGCTCCTGGATGTTTTCGGGGTATGTAGGTATATATAGGAGGAAGGAGTCCGTCGGTGGCCGCCCGAGGGGCCCACAAGATAGGGGGCGCACCCTCCTGTCTCGTGGCCACCTCGGCTGCTTCTTGGCTTGCACTTTAAGTCCTCCGGATCACGTTCGTTCCAAAAATCACGCTCCCAAAGGTTTCATTCCGTTTAGACTCCATTTGATATTCCTTTTCTTCGAAATACTGAAATAGGCAAAAAAAACAACAATACGGGCTGGGCCTCCGGTTAGAAGGTTAGTCCCAAAAATGATATAAATGTGTAAAATAAAGCTCATAAACATCCAAAAGGGGTAATATAATAGCATGGAACAATCAAAAATTATAGATACATTGGAGACATATCAAGGATCGTCGGCTAGGATTATGCTATGCGATGCTACTTGGAGGACTTCAATCTACTCTCTTCTACATGCTGCAAGACGGAGGCTACCAGAAGCGTAGTCTTCGATAGGACTAGCTATTCCCTCTTATTACGGCATTACTGATTCACCCACCGATATTGCCTCTTTACACATATACCCATGCATATGTAGTGTAGATCCTTGCTTGCGAGTACTTTGGATGAGTACTCACGGTTGCTTTTCTCCCTCTCTTCCCCCTTTCCCTTCTACCTGGTTGTCGCAACCAGATGCCGGAGCCTAGGAGCCAGACGCCACCTTCGACGACGACTGTTACTACACTGGAGGTGCCTACTACAACAAGTGCGCGGCGGCGGCGACCGTGAGTAGTTTAGGAGGATCCGGGCGAGGCATCGCCTCTTCGATCTGTATCGGTTTGTGCTAGCCTTCTTAAGGAAAACTTGTTTACTTATGTACGTACTCAGATATTGTTGCTTCACGACTTCGTCTATGATCGAGCACTTGTATTCGAGCCCTCGAGGCCCCTGGCTTGTATTATGATGCTTGTATGACTTATTTTATTTTTAAAGTTGTGTTGTGATATCTTCCCGTGAGTTCCTGATCTTGATCGTATACGTTTGCATGTATGATTAGTATACGATTGAATCGGGGGCGTCACAAGTTGGTATCAGAGCCGACTGCCTATAGGAATCCCCCTTCGACACTCCTTGGCCGAAGTCGAGTCTAGACATTACAAAACTGTTTTACTAACATGGTTGTGCGTCCCATGGGCCCACGTCGCCATTGGGTGGTATTAGGATCTTTTATTCCTCGTATATACTCTGGGATTCTGATCTCTCTTCTACTCGGGTTAAATGATTTTTGCTAACTCTAACACTAGGTTCTCGTAACTCTCGGAGAGCCCCTCACTCCAGATGATTGCTTGGTGCACCAAAGGATTCCAAAGATACACTATGATGTTCTCTCGAGACTTTGTGCCAGTTGCTTTTGCAATTCCCTACCACCGAAATATCCCTATGGATAAATACATACACCTGTCGTTCTTACTTTTATCCCCAGTTGATCTTGCTCTCTATTGATATGAGAATACCTTGTGTCTACTGCTTTGCAGTTCTTTACCACATGAATACCCCTGCAAATAATTACTTGCACTTATCGAGTGTTCATCCATCCCCAGTTGTTCATATGTTCATATGATACTTTGAAATTCTATCCGATCATTCGAGAATCCTCTTTAAAAAAATTGCTCTGCATATACTTGTCTGCTTGCATTATGGTTGCTTCCCATAGGTCTAGCAACATTCATTAGTCTCCTTTGACAACATCATTTTGATCCTATTGATTCGACATGAGTGCGAATGCACGCAATCATCGGTTGATTCTTTTAAAATTATCTTTCTGGCTGAGATGTCATTTTGAACATGATCTGTTTATCGACCAATCAAATTGTCGTCGATTGTACCCCTAAGTCTATTCAGCTTACCCATCCTTAATCAGAGCGTTTGCTTATGATCCCTTGAATCAGAAATCATGATTCTTTACATTGAGCTTTGAATTAGTCAGTTGCTTCTATAATCCAATGCCTTCGCATTGTTTCTTCCTTTGCTTGTGTACCGATACTCACATCAGCTCCGCTATGGACCATCGGATCCTTTATTGTAATATCATCCAACAGTGTCCTTCGTATACAAAAACCTCGAGAAGATCTTCCCCTGATACATAATGCATTCAGTCAATTGTATCCTCTCCTTTTGTCACCCATGCTCTACTATCGAGCTTGTGTTAATTACTATTGAAGTTTGTGGTATATGTTCCTAAGATGCCCTGATGGGTTGAACCTACGCGTTCCCTAATCCGTGTGAACCCGAAATCTTTCACGGGTCGTACTTATTTGGTATTGCACCAGGTAAAACTTTCAAGAACAAATGTCATTTCTGAAATACGAGAGGTGAATGGAAGGTTATGCATTGACGAAGTGGGAGTCGACCATGAACCTTTGTGTTCATGCCCATGGACACGATGTAAATCCTATCATAGAAGCTTCTAGTAATAATAACTAGTTCCTTGATATAATGTCATTTGATATCTGTGAATTGATCCTTTGCAATCATGGTTCCGACCATATTTTCTGCCTGATTCCATTTCTCGGACAAGTTAAACCACTTGTCCACTGCAGATCAATGCACCCGTCCAACCTTTATTATGATCTACCTTCAAGTATATTACCCCCTGGTATCTCGAGGATATCAATCCATTGCACTTCATCTTATGAATTTCTGATGAAGTAGTTCTTTTCCCCGTCATAGTCAGTTCATGAGTTCTGGGTTGTCGTCAACCAAGAACACCGATTTGTGAATCGAATCAACACTGAGATTCAGTACTACCAGTACTTCGTTGTTGAGTACTTTAATACTCCATCGTGTCATTCCTAGCCTGATCGGTTACTTCATGATCGTGCTAATTTTAACTATGCTGCCTGGTCCTTCCTGGAGCACAACTTTCGATGATGAGCTAACCTTACGCCGACCTTCCTCGTCGTATCATTTTGCCTTGAACAGCAAGCTTGATTTTGAGTTTGTGTCGTACCCTTGGTTCCTATAACCTTTCGCTTCATCATTCCTTTGACATGATGTCATCGCCGATCGATTTCATATTCTTGAAATCTCGCGACAAATGTGTTGTGATCATCATCAACATTCTGAGTTCTTCCAGAATATCAATCAAATTCATGATGAGAAATATCATCCTTGCCCCCTGATGGGTCGTGTTATCATGGACAAGATTATTGCCTTACCTCCAACACAAATCTATTCATGTTTTGTGTTAAACCTTGAGTTCCTTGCTATCCAGCCTTTGTTCTTCTTTACCTTGGAGTATTACCATCTTTTATGTCAGGAATGTCACGAGAATTTCACCACCTCTTTAAGAATTCTTGATACAAGTGCTACTTATTACCATCACCATTCCTTTCTTGGTCCCCGTGTTGTTTCTAACCGGAATGCCGACAAATGGTTTGTGATGTGTAAATCCTAAACTTCTAGCAACCCTATTGCTTTGAAGTTATTGGTTGATAGTTTCATTCTAAGTATATTGCTTATTGAACCATCTTTCGAACATTGATCGTGCTTCCTAGTCCAGATTTCCGGGTGCACCTTTCTATCATTGTTCAATTGTGTATGTTTCCCTTGAGCCCACCTCATTATATCATTTGATCTGACTAATGTTATCTCCTTGTTCACATGGTTGTGGAAATCCATCTTTTTGGAAACCTCGATGAATTGTCGCTGATTCCATCAGCCACCTCCTCATCCTCTCGTTGGTTCGGTGATGAACTCTTGTTTCAGAACTCGCTTCCATAGTTTGATTCCCGAGAATCTTATAATGTCATCTCGATAATTTGTGTTGCACTTTCTTCTCAGGCATCCTTAATCTGAGGTATCCTAACACCAATCAGATCTGAATCTCGGTCAGATATGATGGTTGGGACAACTTTCCAGGAGTTATAATGTTGGTCCTTTGATGACCCGGTAATATGATGTCATGCCTAGCACCCCCTGGCTGGAGGACCTATCATTATAATTTCTTTTGCAAGGATAACCATTCTTCCTGGAGGAAATTGTAAGACTTATTTTATAAGTTGCTCCTGATGGATCATTTGTGTATCCAAAGTCTGGCCCTTGATTGAAACGCCATATCATTGCTACCTCGAAGCATGACTATGATACCCTGCTCATCAACAAGAACATTGGAGGCGCGATGCTAAATGTTTCTTCGTCAGTTATCCAAACACCGTTGTATGGGTAACATCTTGATTAATCCTTGCCTCTTGTCTGAATGGTTGGGTACTTGCTCTCCTACCATGTATGCCATGTTTTGCTTGTTCATGGGAAGGATATACCCTAATAATTGTGTGTAAACACAATTTTCCTTTCCATTGTTCTGTTTAATCTGATAATCGCATTTTCCTTTCCATTCTTTTGCTTAACCTTTCCTGAATCTGAATTAACTGAGCAGAGATAATTCCCTGCTTAGGTAGGCACCTTGTTGTACCACTCTGTCTATAAGACCCTATTACTATTGTTGATGACATTTCGGTAGCCACCGATGGGTGATAACTTTGCTAATTGGTTTGCCTCGTTCAACAAGCAGGAAAATTGCTCTCTTCGTTCCCTGTCCTTGGTACCGACATTGTTGCCGGCATAACTGACAAGCTATTCACTAACATGCCTCCCTATCGCGGCTATGCAAGATGTCACCACCCTTCCTACTTTCAACCCACATGGTGGGCCCAACACCCACAGGTCCACTCGATCGAAACCTGACTCTCCTTTACAACCCGGATTCTAATGTATCCTTTGCACCTGGCTTCGTATGTGATTCACGAGCTAAAATCTATACCATTATTCATCCTGGAATCAAACACCATGTTATTCTCGTTGTTCAAACCCCCATTCAAGCTTCTGTCTAGTCATGGAATGATTGCCTACCCGTTTGAAACTTTGGTACCATCATATATTGCACTCAACAAATTCACTAAAATACAACTCGTGGGGTACCTTGTGCATTTCCTATTGAGTTCACCATCAGAGGCCCAGCTTTGTGGAGATGCGTTCTTCCGGAGTTTTTCCCCTTGGTCGCGTTCGTAGGACGATGGAGATCCGAAGAAAGGATGGCGACTTGATCATGGTGACTTGAAGCAGAGAAATGAAGACATCAACGAAAGGGATCAACCTCTTCGAAAGGGCAGCCAAGACTGAGAAGACTCGTTAGGTTTTCGCTACCAGCACTTTTTCCCCCTTACTCCACCGCTTAAATCTCGGGACGAGATTTCTTGTAATGGAGGAGAATTGTGACGCCTGGATAATTAAGCTACAGTAATCCCCTATTTATGATGCCACGTCACTTCGATTACTGTTGCTAATCTCGTGGTAGTTCGAAACTCAAATTCAAATCCAAAAGCAAGCAAAATAATATTTTTTCAAATATTAAAACTAAAATGTTCGGAATGAACCAAATATTGTGTAGGTAATTATGGTGGAGAAACCACACCTTTATAAAATGTTTAAATACTATAAGATGAATAAAACAACAGCAAAAACAATTATTTAAAAACCTTTTGAAATTAATAAAATGTCAAACTAATTTATTTGAGGACTAGACTTCTTGTGACTATGGACTAAGTTGAAATACTAATTTAGATACTAAGTGTATATTTTCCTAAAACTAAAATAATAGAAAGCAAAACAAAAACAGAAAAAGTAAAGTAAATAAAAGGAAAAAACAAAACAAAACAGAAGAAAAGGAACCCCCCCCCCCCACTAGGCCAGTTAGCCCAACTGCTAGCCAGGCCGTGTCTCCCTCTGGTTCTTCTCCTGCAGAGCATCGCCGCCACCGTAAGTTTCCCCTCCACCATCACGTCTCCTCCACCCGTCGCCGTCTTCCCTGCTCCGTCGAGGCCGCCAACCGCCGGCACTGAAGGCCGCCCCACTCCACGGCTTCCTCATCGCGGCTCCTCTTCCTCCGCACCTCTGCTTCATCCTCGCGCCTGCCGGCCCGTCCGGCCACCGGACCTCATCGGTAGGGTCCCACCGGCCCCGCCCCGAGTGGATCTGGATCGGGGGCAACCGATGCCCCCGACCCATCGCACGCCATCGCCCCACCACCCCCGACATCGACGTCCCGGAGCGCCATCGCCGGACCTCCCTACCGGATTGCCTCCCCTCCGGCGCACGTCTCCGACCTCCACCTCGCGCCCCACTGCCATGTACCTATGCCTCGCGGTGAGGACCCCGGTCCTCCTCTCTCCCTCACCCCGCGATCACCGCGCTCCGCCTCTGCCTTCCATACGCTGCACGCTCGCCAAGACCACCGTCGGCCTTGGCGCCTTCTGCTGCTCCGTCGCGCCTCCACGCACGGCCATGCCTACCGCTGGCAGGCCATCGCGGCCGCCTGGCCTCCGCCTCGCCCATTGCTCCTGCAAATAGCGCTGCATAAGCGCCGTCGCCCCATCCGGGTGTACTCGGGCGCGTGCCCGCAACCCGTTACGCCCGCTAGGCCCCCTGGGTCTATGGCGAGGGGGGCCCACCCCCTAAAACGTTATTAAAAAAGAAAAAAAAGAATATATAATTAAAAAATAATTAATTAATTAATTATTTAACTTAATTAATCACATTTAAATTAACCTAACAAATAATTAACCTAATTAAATAGTGTTAAGTAACCTTAGACAATGACATGTGGGGCCCTTCTGTCAGTTTGACCAGTCAACAGTCAGAGTTGACTGCTTACGTTGTGATGACATCATAAAATGATTTTTAAATTAAATGAGTTCTGTTAATTCTAAAAATGATTTAAAACTTTAGAAAATCATATAGAATAATCTGTAACTCGGATGAAAATACTTTGTACATGAAAGTTCCTCAGAACGATGAGACGAATCCGAATACGCAGCCCGTTTGTCTGCGACACATCCCTAGCATAGCAAACCTGCAACATTTCACCTCTGGTTCACCTGTCCGAAAACGCGAAACACCGGGGATATTTTCCCGGATGTTTCCCCCTTTCGCCGGTATCACCTACTACCGCGTTAGGGCACACCGAGCGCCGTTACTTGTCACGTCATGCATCGTCATGCATATGGTTGCATTATATTTATTGTTTCTTCCCCCTCTTCTCTCGCTAGACACCGAGACCGACGCTGCTGCTACCCAGTACGACTACGGAGTTGACGACCCCTCCTTGCTAGAGCAACCAGGCAAGCCCCCCTTGATCACCAGATATCGCCTATTCTCCTCTATACTACTTGCATTAGAGTAGTGTAGCATGTTACTGCTTTCCGTTAGTCCTATTCTGATGCATAGCCTGTCATTGTTGCTATATCTGTTGATACCTTACCAGCAATCCTAAATACTTAGTATAGGATGCTAGTTTATCATCTGTGGCCCTACATTTTTGTCAGTCTGCCTTGCTATACTATCGGGTCGTGATCACTCGGGAGGTGATCACGGGTATATACTATACATACCTACATACTATACAGATGGTGACTAAAGTCGGGTTGGCTCATTGAGTACCCGCAAGTGATTCAGATGTGGGTACCCGCAAGTGATTCAGATGTGGGGGCTGAAAGGACAGGTGGCTCCATCCCGGTAGAGGTGGGCCTGGGTTCCCGAAGGCCCCCGACTCTTACTATGTGGCAGAGCGACAGGGCAGGTTGAGACCACCTAGGAGAGAGGTGGGCCTGGCTCTGGTCGGCGTCCGCGGTTACTTCAAAATAACACGCTTAACGAGATCTTGGTATTTGATATGAGTCCGGCCACTGGCCTATACGCACTAACCAACTACACGAGAAAGATATGGGCACTCGACGTCGTGGCATCAACCGAAGCCTTCTTAACGTCAGCGACTGAGCGGCGCGCGCCGGATTGGACTGGAACGCCTGCTCTTGTATTAGCGAGGCTAGGTCTGCTTCCAGTCGCCCACGCAACATGCAGGTGTGCAATGGGCGATGGGCCCAGACCCCTGCGCCATAGGAGTTAGACCAGCGTGTTGACCTCTCTGTTAGGCCTAGGTGGGCTGCGACGTGTTGATCTTCCGAGGCCGGGCATGACCCAGCAAAGTGTGTCCGGCCAAATGGGATCGAGCGTGTTGGGTTATGTGGTGCACCCCTCCAGGGAAGTTTATCTATTCGAATAGCCGTGTCCCTCGGTAAAATGACGACCCGGAGTTGTACCTTGACCTTATGACAACTAGAACCGGATACTTAATAAAACACACCCAGACAAGTTCCACAGACAACCCGGTGATCGCTTTTCCATAGGGCGGCGAGGGGAGGATCGCCGGGTAGGATTATGCTATGTGATGCTACTTGGAGGACTTCAATCTACTCTCTTCTACATGCTGCAAGACGGAGGCTACCAGAAGCGTAGTATTTGATAGGACTAGCTATTCCCCTCTTATTCTGGCATTCTGCAGTTCAGTCCACCAATATTGCCTCTTTACACATATACCCATGCATATGTAGTGTAGATCCTTGCTTGCGAGTACTTTGGATGAGTACTCACGGTTGCTTTTCTCCCTCTTTTCCCACTTTCCCTTCTACCTGGTTGTCGCAACCAGATGCTGGAGCCTAGGGGCCAGACGCCACCGTCAACGACGACTCTTACTACACTGGAGGTGCCTACTACTACGTGCAGGCCGTTGAAGACGACCAGGAGTAGTTTAGGAGGATCCCAGGCAGGAGGCATGCGCCTCTTTCGATCTGTATCCCACTTTGTGCTAGCCTTCTTAAGGCAAACTTGTTTACTTATGTCTGTACTCAGATATTGTTGCTTCCACTGACTTGTCTATGATCGAGCACTTGTATTCGAGCCCTTGAGGCCCCTGGCTTGTATTATGATGCTTGTATGACTTATTTTATTTTTAGATTTGTGTTGTGATATCTTCCCGTGAGTCCCTGATCTTGATCGTACACATTTGTGTGTATGATTAGTGTATGATTGAATCGGGGGCGTCACAGGTTTGGACCATTTTGAATCAAAGATTCAAGTTCCAAGCTCACATATGGCCCTTAATAGTGCTTTATCATGTTCTGCACTAATTAGCAGGTTAACTTCCTTAAACATGCATGAAACCAGTACAGATGGATAGATTGGATTTTTCTGATCATTTTTCATATATAACACTTTGCATTTGGAGCTACATACTAATTTCTATGATTTTTTGAAGTTTGTAGTATTTTCTGGAATTTCCTGTATAAGAATAATTCCAGTAATTGAGTTACTGCGTCAACATTGCGTCAGGGTGACGGCAGCTGTCAACGGGGATGGTCCAGGTCAAACCTGACCAGTGGGTCCCGCGTGTCAGTGTCATTAGGCTAACTAATTTTAGTTAGTGCTAATCCTAGGTTAATTAGAAGAGCGGGCCCCACCTGTCATTGACCCGGGGGGATCAAACTGGGCCCACTCGAGGTCAAACTGGGTCAGCAGGGTCAAACTCGCCGGCTTTTAGCCACCGGCAAGGCCAAACACGGCGGGGTGGTGCGGGTTTTGTGCTCCGGCGACCAAAAGGGTGGCGGAGGGCATCTACGTGATGCTAGAGACGAGCCGCATCCAGTGGTGGTGGTGGTTGGGCTTGGGGTCACCGGAAACGGCGTCGGCGACGACCTTGGCGGCTGCCGGAGCTCGGGTGAGCTCAGGCTCGTTGCTAGGAGGCACGGCAAAGAGCGTGGAGTGGTGTGGTGAGCTCCTGGGGGTGCGGTAAGGTCAACGGGCAGGGTGGCATGGCCGTTGCATGGTCGGAGTCACGTCGGCGACGAGCTCAGCTGTGGCGCGTGCGGGTGAGCTTCGTGCAGTCGCTACGATTCTCGAGAGAGAAAATGGAGAGGATGGGGAGGTAGCCAGGCTCACGGTGGTCACGGCGGAGCAGACGGCGAGGTTGGGGATGAGCTGTTGCGGCGGTGATGGCGAAAGGGATCTCCGGTGACGGTCGGTGAAGTCAGGGTTGGTGGAGGCGGTGTAGAGCGTGCAAGCGCTCGGGGCTCGGCTAGCTCGACGGAGCGGACAACGGTAGAGCTCTTGGACACGACGCAGCGGCGCAAGGACGACGGTGGGCGCGGCTACGACGGAGGGACGGCGGCGGCAGCTTCGGCCATGGCGGGAGAGGGCGAGAGAGAGGACAGGGGGAGAGTGGGGTGTCCATGGGCTCGGGGCGGCACCGAGGAGGCCCTTCGAGGCGTCGCACTGGCGCGGGCGACGCGGGCAGGCAGGGAGGTGGCGTGGCGAGCTCGGCCGTGCCGCGCTGTCCCTCCTCTGCCTACTGGCAGAGGTAGGTGGTGACTGGCACGGGCCAGGTGGGCCGGCCCAGCCAGGTAAGTGGCCTCTGGCCTTTCTCTCTCTCCTTTTTCATTTAATTTGCTTTTCTATTTTTCTGTAAATGTTGGGCTTTATTAAAAATACCAAGGCCAAAATGATGGACATTTTAGAAGGGCTAGGTTCACTGAAATTATTTTTAGTAAACCCTAGTTGGTTTCACGGGGGCTGGGGGTTCTGTCATCCCCATTTCTAGTTTCTGATGGAAGGTAAACATGATGCAGCACTCTAATGCATGAACTATCTAGGGTGTGACAACTCACCCCCACTCAGAAAAATCTCGTCCCGATATTTAGGATCCTCCGGAAAGAAGGCAGGATACTCGAGTCGAAGACAATCCTCCCTTTGCTAGGTTGCTTCTTTCTCAGAATGGTGCGACCATTGAACCTTGAGAAACTTGATATAATGACGTCGAGTGGTACGCTCGGCTTGATCGAGGATACGAACGGGGTATTCTCGATACGTGAGATTATCTTGAATATCAAGCGTTTCGTGGTCCACTCCACGGATAGGATCCAAGAAGCAATGCCTGAGTTGAGAAACATGGAAGACATCATGGACTCTGGAGAGATGCGGAGGTAGTTCCAATTGGTAGGCAACTTCTCCTCGTTTGGCAAGAATGCAAAAGGGTCCAATGTAGCGAGGAGCCAATTTTCCTTTGATACCGAAGCGATGGGTTCCCTTCAGAGGAGTAACCCAAAGGTAAGCCTTCTCGTCTACCTCAAAAGTCATAGCCTTATGTTTTCGATCATATTGGCTCTTTTGACGAGATTGGGCTGTTTTCAACTTTTCAGGAATGATGTGAACTTGCTCTTCTGCTTCCTGGATCATATCCGTGCCAAAGAATTATCTTTCCCTGGTTTCTGACCAGTTAAGAGGCGTTCGACACCTTCGTCCATAGAGAACTTCAAAAGGGGCTTTACCCAAGCTAGATTGATAGCTGTTGTTATAAGCAAATTCGGCAAATGGAAGGCATTTCTCCAAATCCATTCTGAATGAGATAACAGAAGCTCGAAGCATGTCTTCTAGAATCTGGTTGACGTGTTCTACTTGACCACTTGATTGGGGGTGGAAGGCGGTGCTAAAGGATAGACGGGTTCCCATAGCATTTTGGAAACTTTCCCAAAATCGAGAGGTGAATAGACTTCCTCGATCTGAGTTGATTTCCATTGGAACACCATGGAGGGACACTATCTGGGAGATATACAAGTCTGCTAGCTGACTAGCGGTTATACTCTCACGAACAGGCAAGAAATTGGCCACTTTGGAAAGACGATCGATAACGACAAAGATAGCATTATTCCCTTTCTTGGTCCTTGGAAAACCGGTGATGAAATCCATACCAATTTTATCCCATTTCCATTCAGGAATAGCTAAAGGTTGAAGGGTGCCAGCAGGCCGTTGATGCTCTGCTTTTACACGACGGCAGACATCACAATTAGCAACAAACTGAGCAATGTCTCTCTTCATCCTAGTCCACAAGAACCTATGGCATAGGTCCTGATACATTTTGGTGCTACCGGGATGAATGGTGAGAGGAGATTCATGATCTTACTTAAGGATCAACTGTCGTAGGTGCCGCTTCTTGGGAACCACTAAACGGTTTCCAAAGTATACGACACATTGATCATTCACGGAGAAACATGTAGCAACTCCGCTAGCAATGTTCTCCTTGATCCGAGATATCCCCTTGTCATACCGCTGAGCGCTTATGATATGATCTGTAAGGGTAGGTTTCGCCACCAAGGTGGAAAGGAATCCTTGAGGAACAATGTGAAGGTTAAGCTTTCGAAATTCCTCATGGAGAAGTGGTTGACTTTGTTGTAACATCAGATTGTTACAATAAGATTTACGACTTAGTGCATCAGCCATGATATTGGCTTTTCCTGGGGTGTAAGTTATCCCTAAGTCGAAATCTATGAACAACTCGACCCAACATCTTTGCCTGAGATTCAAATCCGGTTGGGTGAATATATACTTCAGACTTTGGTGATCGGTGAAGATTTCACAACAATTACCAAGGAGGTAATGTCGGCAGGTTTTGAGTGCATGGACTACAGCTGCAAGCTCTTGATCATGTGTAGGATAATTTTCCTCATCTGGGTGCAATTACGTGACGATCTTGCATGAGAATGCAACCTATTCCTTGTCGTGAGGCGTCGCAATAGATAACAAAGTCCTTGGAGAAGTCTGGTGGTACCAGTACGGGAGCAGATGTCAGGCATCTTTTCAGTTCCTCAAAATTGTGCTCGCATTATGGGGTCCACTCGAACTTTTTATTTTTCTTTAGGAGTTCAGTTAGAGGTTTCGCAACCTTGGAGAAGTTCTTGTCAAAGCGGCGACAATAGCTCGCTAAGCCAAGGAAACTCCGAACTTGCTTGACCGATTCAGGTGGAGTCCAATTAAGAACGACTTGAACTCGCTCGGGATTGACAACAATACCCTTACCAGAGATTACATGGCCTAGATAGGTCACTTCTGGCAACCAAAATTCACATTTAGAGAATTTGGCATAAAGGCGATGCTCTTGAAGTTTCATCAACACTAGCCTTAGATGCTCGGCATGTTCTTCCTCATTCTTGGAGTAGATGAGTATATCATCAAGGTAAACCACGACGAATTTATCCAAGGACTCCATGAAGATTGAGTTCATTAACCGAGAGAAAGTGGCTGGGGCGTTAGTTAAACCGAAGGACATGACAGTGTACTCGTATTGGCCATAACGAGTAACAAAGGCCGTTTTAGGGATGTCCCCATTCTTGATTTTGATTTGATGGTAGCCCAACCTCAAATCCATCTTAGAGAAGACTGAGGATCCAGCGAGCTGATCATACAGGTCGTTGATCCTGGGAAGCGGATACTTGTTCTTTATTGTGACCAAGTTAACGGGTCGATAATCTACAACCATTTGATCCGTACCATCCTTCTTCTTGACGAAGAGGACGGGACAAGCCCATGGATACGAACTAGGATGGATGAAACCCTTTTTCAAGGACTCATCGAGTTGTTTCTTAAGCTCGGCTAGTTCTAGTGATGCCATCTTATAGGGTCTTCTAGAAATTGGGACAGTTCCTGGAATAAGATCTATCACGAACTCGACATCTCTGTCAGGTGGAACACCTGGCAATTCTTCTGGAAAGACATCCGGAAAGTCACGGACTACCGGAACATCTTCGAGGTCTGGAAAAGGACTGGTGAGGGAGTCCTGGACTAGGGGTGTCCGGACAGCCGGACTATCAATATCCGCCGGACTCCCATACTACGAAGATAGAAGATTGAAGACTCCGGCTCGTGTCCGGAAGGTACTTTCCTTGGCGTGGGAGGCAAGCTTGGCAATACGGATATGTAGATCTCCTACCATTGTAACCGACTCTGTGTAACCCTAGCCCCTCCGGTGTCTATATAAACCGGAGGGCTTTACTCCGTAGGACACAACATTACATCTCAACAATCATACCATAGGCTAGCTTCTAGGGTTTAGCCTCCTTGATCTCGTGGTAGATCTACTCTTGTACTACCCATATCATCAATATTAATCAAGCGGGGCGTAGGGTTTTACCTCCATCGAGAGGGCCCAACACAGGTAAAAACATTGTGTCCCTCGTCTCCTGTTACCATCCGCCTAGACGCACAGTTCGGGACCCCCTACCCGAGATCCGACGGTTTTGACACCGACATTGGTGCTTTCATTGAGAGTTCCTCCGTATGCGCCACCGATAGGCTCGATGGCATCTTCAACCATCAACGCTGTCCGGGTGAGACTTTTCTCCCGCAGATCTTCAGATTCGGCGGCTTTGCATGCGGGCAATTCTCTTGGCCATCCGAGCAGATCGAAGCTTCGCCCGGCCGTCGAGTCGATTCGAAGCTTGAACTTCACGGCCGATGACCGCGGAGACTTGATCTTGACGGACTCGAACCACAGCCAAGCGTGCCGCCTTTGTGACGATGGGCATGATCTAGCTCTGCCGGCCGGACAAGGCTTTGGTGGTCAAGATTGATCCGCTCCGGCCACTAGCCCGGAGCCGATTGCCCATGTTGAGTGCCGGTGGATAGACGCCGCCCTGGGGGCTTCAACATCCACGGCGATGGAGCCAAACACCAATCTGGTCCCCCGCGAAACTCGTGATCCCAAGGCGCCGGACTCCTTGCCGGACTCCGAGCCTCCCGCGCCCCTACCAATTAAACCGGATTGGGCGCCGGTTATGGAATTCACCGCTGCGGACATCTTTCAACACTCGCCTTTTTGCGATATCCTGAACTCTCTGAAGCATCTCTCGCTATCAGGAGAATCCTGGCCGGACTATGGCCAGGGCGGTTGGAGTTCGGACGACGAAGAAATCCAGAACCCACCCACCACCCAATTTGTAGCCACTGTCGAGGATCTAACCGACATGCTAGACTTCGACTCCGACGACATCGATGCTATGGACGACGATGCCGGAGACGAACAGGACCCAGCGCCTGCAGGGCACTATAAGGCCACCTCGTCACACGACGTCTACATGGTGGATACCCCAAAAGAAGGGGATGGCGAAAAAGCAGCAGAGGAAGATTCTCTAAAGAAGCAGCCCAAACGCCGGCGTCAGCGGCGCCGCTCTAAATCCAGCCACAACAAGAATATAGATCCCGGCACAGGAAATAACAATACCCCAGAGAGTGCCGAAGACAACCCCCTCGGTAGCGACTCAGCGCGAAGGATCTGAAGCAAGCCCTCACGAAAGGGCGGCGAAGAAAAGGTTGAGGATCAAAGCTATGTACCTCCTCCAAGACGAAACAAGCCTCGGTGGCAGCGAATTAATTGTCGGCCGAGGACCCCGCGTCGAACAAGAGCTTTTCAAGCACAGGCTCATCGCTACAGCAAGAAGCCTGAAGAAGGAAAAGCGGAAGCTCAAAACAGCAGAAGACGCGCTCCGGACAAGATGGAGCAAAGTACTCAAAACCGCAGATAAATACAACAACGGTCACCAATCGAAGAGCTACCCGAAGTGCAAGCTGCTTCACGAATTCGACGAGGAGGCCATAGAGCCCCCACCGTCCAACGGCCTAGCCAGGTCCATCTACGGACCCAAACAAGCCCCAAGAAGCAAAGCAACACGTCAAGTGTCCGACGATAGCGGCACATACAAATACAGGGGCGCCGCACACCCACTGTGTTTCACAGACGAGGTGCTGGATCATGAGTTCCCAGCAAGGTTTAAACCCATAAACATAGAAGCCTACGATGGAACAACAGACTCGAGTCTGGATAGAAGACTATATATTGCATATACACATGGCGGAGGAGATGATCTCCACGCCATAAAATACCTCCCCTCAAGCTCAAAGGGCCAGCCGTCATTGGCTCAAAAGCCTCCCGAAAACACTCTTGTTGGAAGTTGGGAAGAGCTAGAGGAAGCATTTAGAGCAAATTTTCAAGGGACCTATGTCCGTCCTCCGGATGCGATTTATTTAAGTCATATAACTCAACAACCCGGAGAGTCAGCGAAATTCGGAACAGGTTTCTTACCAAAAGAACCAAATAGTCGATTGTTGGACGGCTGAAGCCTTAGCAGCCTTCAAGCACAATGTCCGAGACGAATGGCTTGCCAGACACCTCGGTCAAGAGAAACCGAGGACAATGACCGCATTAACAAGCCTCATGACCCGCTTATGTGCGGGGGAGGATAGCTGGCTAGCAAGAAGCAGCACCAGCGACCCAAGTACATCCGAGATAAGAGATGGAACGGAAAATTACGGTAGCAGAAAGAATAGCGCGGAATAAAGAGAAAAGCCCAAAGAGCACGGCAGTCAACGCCGGATTTAAAAGCTCATGGCCAAATAATAAAGCTCAGCCTCTAAAGGATGACAGTGACGAATTGTCCAACCTAAAGAAGATTTTGGGTCGGATATGTCAAATCCACAGTACCCCCGGAAGGCCTGCAAATCACACCCACGGGGATTGTTGGGTTTTTAAACAGTCCGGCCGATTAAACGCCGAACACAAGGGGCTCGACGCGTCAAGCGAAGAAGATAAACCCCGCCAGCAGGGCACCGGAAAACAAAAGACTTTCCCACAAGGGGTCAAAGCAGTAAACTCACTTCGTGTGAGGACACGGAAAAACAGTGCGGTACTTTCTAAAAAGAGCTTCGCACGGTCCAGCCCAGCAAACCATGGAGATTGGATATCAAAACCAATCACCTTCGATCACCTGGACTACTCCAGAAGCGTTCGAAGCGTGGGACGGACTCCCTTGATATTGAATCCGATAATAGACGGATTGCAATTCACAAACGTCCTGATGGACGGAGGCAGTGACTTAAACCTGCTATATTCAAACACGATCCAATGGATGGGGATAGACCCTACCAAGATTAGACACAGCCGCACTTCCTTCAAAGGAGTGACGCCGGGCCCTTACGCCAAGTGCACGGGCTCGATATTACTCGAAGTCGGGTTCGGATCGCCGAACAACTTTCGACGCGAAAAATTAATTTTTCATATCGTGACATTTAAAAGTGAATATCAAGCACTGTTGGGACGAAAGGCTTTTGTCCGCTTCAACGCCATACCACATTACGTGTCTCTAACACTTAAGATGCCCGGTCCACATGGCACCATTTCAGTGCGAGGGTCACTTAAAGACCCCGGACTCGGATAGACGAATCCGGACTCAAGCGAGTTAGGGCTCCCTAGCCACATACCCTTTTCACAGGGGTGGGCGCACAACCAATCGCGGTTTCATATAAACCTTGCTTTAATTATTTATATTTCTTCTTTTGCATATTTTTCGCACGAACTGTTTCTAAAACTAAATATTCCTCTCTTTCTACAGATGAACAACGTGCGCACCGTCCGGATAACGGCGAAGCGGAGACACAGCGCAGACGTGCGGTAGGGACCCGTTGCGAGATTCTTTCAGATTAAGACCTGCGTAGACCTTTTATTACTGTCTCTTGTTGTTACTCTCCTTGGCTCCTTCCTATAGCCAAAGTGGAGCTGGCGCTTTGGCATCGGCGCGTCGTAAGACCATGCCCGTGCACGGACACAAGGGGCTTAGGGCATAATTCTGCCCATTATCATAAAGTCCGAACACCTTCGGAGTGTTGGCGTCTCGAGTTAGGCATTATATGCATCAGCTCGAATCATGTCTTTGGTCAAATGTTGGGTTTGCCCGGCTCACGTGTTTTGCTGCCTTCGTTCCGTATCACCCGCTAACGCGGCACCGGAGAACTCTGCGATTGTGCCCCGATTAATTGGGCGAGCACCTCGATAAAAAGCGAAAACCGATGTCATGATATAGCGAGAGTCCGTCACCACTTGATTGACCATCGAATGTTTAGAATTCCCGCTTTGACGAAGGACCGTTTCTGGTCGAGCACATCGCACCCGAGTACGGAGGCGTGCGGTGTCATCGAGGGCTATATCGTAGCCCCACCCTCGAGCTCCATTGGCTAAGTGAAAGAGATAAAGCACTATAGTCCGGATTGCCTCGTTAAGCTCGCTACCACCTCCTTATAACAGGACCGAGGCGTCGGATTAAGTGTGGCGCTATTTTGCGAACACCCCAGACCTTGTGCGAGGGGCTGAAGTCAAGATCGCATCTTCGGGTTATACACAAGTATACTTAAACGGCCGCCATACGAGAAGTTTTACTACTTGGAAGCACAAGTATAAAAAGCATTCAAACTATAACCATTGATTTACAAGGTACTGCATTCATTTGAACGTTACATTCTTTGAGCACTGCGCCTCTACTTTACGAGCACCGCGCATGAATTCCCCGAAGTAGTGCTCGGCAGGGAGCCGGCTTTCATCCGGACCCCGGGCGGCAATGGCGGTGGCATCCATCTCGGGATAATGCACCTTCACACGGGCAAGAGCCATCCGCGCGCCCTCGATGCAGGCCGACCACTTCATCTCCTTTATATGCGGCACCGCCCCAAGGAATTGCTGCAGTAAGCCAAAGTAGCTCGTCGCCTTGGACCTCTCTGGCCAGACATGGGCCACGATGTCGATCATGGCGGTCCGGACGATCTATTTAGTTCGGCCCATTCGGCCAACCTGTCCGTCAGCGGAAGAGGGTGATCCGGACTGTGGAATTGAGACCAATACAACTCTTCCACCTCGTGATCCCCTTGGCTCCGGAAGTGCTTAACGGCATCAGCCGCACTCGCAGCCAAGTCCATATACGGATCCTCCGAACTCCACTGCCGCTCAAATTGAGCGTACTTGGCATCCATAAACCGGCGACGCGCAGAAAAGGCTTGCCAGCCACGATTTCTCGGCTTGGCGCAGCTCCTCCTTCATAGCCCGCATTGCGGCGGGCATCCTTAACCGGCGGTGGCCTTCTTGAGTCTTCCCGCTCCGATAGGCGCTCCTTTTCAAGAGCCTCACTGCGGTCGGTAGCATCCTTTAATTTCTTGGCCAATTCGCCACCTCCGCCCTACTTAGGCGGTCGCAGCCTTTTCGACCTTCAACTCTTGGCCGCCCTCGCGGCAACATCATCACTCCTTCGGGCTTGCTCCTTAGCTTGAGCAAGTTCGGCCGAAAACTCTCCACAGCAGCAGCAGACATGCAGATAAACAGCATATAACTTATCAGAGGCGGGCTTTGACCCACTCAATAAAGCGGCTGCGGAGAATTTATTTACCTTGCGACTCGTCAAGTCGCTGATTGACAAGTGCGATGTCAGCATCTGCCACGTCAAGTTGTCGACTTAATTCGGCAAACTCATTAGTCCGGCTGGCCCCCGGACTATCCGCCACCTGTATCAGAATGGCGGTATTCATTACCTGAGATGTTGAGATTTTCGATCCTCGGCACGCTGTCGTCTTCGACAACCTACCGAGTCTCAGGGGCTACTATCTATACATGGCGCATTTTTTATATGCACAACTGTTAAAAAACAAAGGGGTGCGTTATTTTCGCATACCTCAAATCCCGCCAGCAAGCTCATGGCGGCATCACGCAATCCACTTTCAGCGGACGAAATCCTTCCGACCACCATACGCATTAATGCGCGGTGATCTTCTGAAATGGACGCCCTCTCAAGCAAATTCTTGATTCTCGGCGGACTCGGGTGGGGCGAACTCTCCGCCCCTCCGGACTCGGGGCGCCCTCGTGGCGACACTTGGGCTCGCTTTGCCTCATCTGGCGGCGGCGCGCAGACGGAGGCGTGTGCTCTCCATCATCTCCGGAAGAAGGTCCCCGAGGATGAACTCATCTCGAGGCGGCTGCAGATCCGAACTGCGATATAAATATTTCGTTACCTCTGAAGCATAAGCGAAGGTACTCCTTATTAATTAACTTCCTCTTTCATACTCACGGCTCTTTGGAGGCTGGTCCTTGGCGATGATTGCGCGTCCGGATTCTCTCCGGACGCGGACCATGTGAGGATTTCTTCCCACGCTTAGGGGCTTTGACCTCCGGATCTTGGGGCGGTCCTCTTCTCCCTTTGAAGGAGGATCCTTGTTCCCTCCTCTTGATCGCCCCTGGGCGAAGTATTAGCTCCTTTATTTCCCCGTCGCCCCCCTCGTGGCGCGACCTCCAACATTCTGACCAGCCACGGGCTCCAGTCGGTCTCTGGGAGGGGGCGGACACCTTATCAGCCTTGATTGCGCCACCCATTCTGTAAAGAATAAAGGGTCGAGAGGCGATCTTTTGAAAGGCATACAAATAGAATGTCCGGCTCGAGCTATTTACAGAGTATCCGGCGATCGCGGCTTAGGCTGCGTCCTCGGCGAATCCGGACACGCCACCTGCGGTCCGAAGAACAGCTTGTACATCTCCGTGGGTGCCGCACCCATAAAATGCTGCAGAATACGAGGTCCCTCCGGATTGAACTCCCATAAACGGAGAGGACGACGTTTGTAGGGTAGGAGGTGCCTGATTAGCATGACCTGCATCACCTTGACCAGGTCGATCTCCCTTATTTGGAGGTCTCGAATCCGGCCCTGCAGTGCGGGCACATCCTTGGACGGCCCCCAATTGAGCCCTTGGTTGACCCACGACACCAGTTGGCGTGGAGGTCCCGGGCGGAAGGAGGGCGGTGGCTTTTGCTTGCTGCCCTTTGGAGCGATGATGTAAAACCACTCCTGCTGCCACAATCCCTGTTCCTCTTGGAAGGAACCTTCGAGCCACGGGGCATCGACCTTCTTGCTTATGGTCGCCCGCTGCACTCCGCTTAGCGCCCCGATCATCTTGGCTCCACCTTGAATGTTTTCAGCCACAGGCCGAAGCGGGGGATGACGCGGAGGAAGGCTTCGCAGACAATAATGAATGCGGAGATATGGAGGATGGACTCCGGAGCCAAATCGTGGAAGTCCAGCCCGCAGTAGAAGAGGAGCCCTCTCACAAAGGGATCCGTTGGGAAGCCTAATCCCCGACGGAGGTGAGATGCGAAAACGATGCATTCGCCGGGCTCGGGGGCTGGCACGGCCTGCCCTGGGGCAGGCAACCTGTCTTGAAACCGTGGGCCGTGCTTGGCCTCCCGCAACTTCAATATGTCCTCCTGTGTGACGGAGGAGGGCATCCACCGGCCCTAGAGGTCGGAGCCGGACATTGTTTGGGATCCGAAGCGCTCGAATCTGAAGCTCTAGGTGTTGGAACTGGGAGCGGAGGAAAGATTCGATGCGAGGTTGAAAGACAAGGACAGGCCTTGGTCCTCTTATAAAGGGGGAAGAAATACCAAGGGCCGTCTCCGTGACCGTTTGAGATTCCCCTTCGATAGAGGAGGCGCGGCGACGGAACGGTTGGGTTACCCACGCACGTATTGATGAGGATCCCGGAATAAAGGAACACAATCTACGCTTGACGGGGCGTGCCAAGAAACCGCTTAGCTAAACGTCTTTGAGGTGGTATAGTAATTCAAACAAGGGCTTGGTAGCGGTGTGATGTCACGCCGCATAATACGTCGACAGATTGGATCGAGATATATATTTTATTCTCTACGTTGGAATGTGGAATTTACTTTGCAGTCGAACACTATCCTAGTGTTCATTATCTTCTCTGGATTATTCAAGGAGGAACCCGCCTTGCAATGCCGAACATTATGCACGCCGGACTTATCGTCATTGAAGACTGGTTCAGGGCTCTTGAGGAGTCTGGGCTAGGGGGTGTCCGGACAGCCGGACTATCAATATCCGCCGGACTCCCATACTACGAAGATAGAAGATTGAAGACTCCGGCTCGTGTCCGGAAGGTACTTTCCTTGGCGTGGAAGGCAAGCTTGGAAATACGGATATGTAGATCTCCTACCATTGTAACCGACTCTGTGTAACCCTAGCCCCTCCGGTGTCTATATAAACCGGAGGGCTTTAGTCCGTAGGACACAACATTACATCTCAACAATCATACCATAGGCTAGCTTCTAGGGTTTAGCCTCCTTGATCTCGTGGTAGATCTACTCTTGTACTACCCATATCATCAATATTAATCAAGCGGGGCGTGAGGGTTTTACCTCCATCGAGAGGGCCCAACACGGTAAAAACATTGTGTCCCTCGTCTCCTGTTACCATCCGCCTAGACGCACAGTTCGGGACCCCCTACCCGAGATCCGCCGGTTTTGACACCGACAACTGGCATTAAGAGAATATAGTTGTCGCTTGGCTACTCGGGTCAAGACATTGACTATCTTTCCCGAAGGATGTGTAAGTTGAACAGTTCTAGAGAAGCAATCAATCTTAGCATGATGGGCTGACATCCAGTCCATACCCAAGATGATATTAATATCCGAGGATTTGAGAGCTATCAAAGACGTAAGAAAAACAAGTCTGTCGACCTGAATTTCATTTCCGTGGCTCACTCTAGAAGTTTGCCATTTGGATCCCGGGGTTTGAATTACCATGGAGGTGGGCATATCACAAAATGTGGTGTTATGCAGACGAGCATAGCTCTCGGATATAAATGAATGAGATGCTCTAGTATCGAAAAGAACAGATGCCGGATGGCAATTAACAAGGAGCGTACCGAGAACTACGTTAGGATCCTCCTGAGCCTCTTCAGCTGAGACACAGTTCACATGGCCACATGCAGCGGTGGCCGGCTTGGCATAGTACACCTTCCCTGTTGGCTTGCCACGGCTAACAGCCTTTCCAGACTGGTTGGGGTTGGTCTGGGGAGACTCTCGCATGTAGTGGCCCGGTTCCCCACACTTGAAGCACGTCATAGAGCTGGTGCGTGGAGGTGCATTGTTGGTTGGTCCACCATACGGCTTGGCTGGTGCATACTGCTGGGCTGGGTGAGGCGCTTGATAGGATGGCCTCGGTGTGAACCAGGGTGGCAGGGCAGTGTTAGGCACCCACACCCGGCGCTTCTGAGGGCCAGAACTGGATGAGGAACCCATGTCACGGCCATGCTTGCGTGTCGCTTCAAAATTAGTCTGACCTGTCTCAGCACTGATGGCCTTGTTCACAAGCTTCTAGAAGGAGGTGCACTCGTGCAGACGGAGATCATGGCGAAGCTCGGGGCTAGGTCCCTTGCGGAACCTTGCCTGCTTCTTGGCATCGGTGGAAACTTCCTCAGTTGCATAACGTGCTAGGTTACCGAACTCCCTGCTGTATGCATCCACAGAGAGTCTACCTTGGGTGAAACTGCAGAACTCCTCACGCTTGCGATCCATAAGACCCTCTGGAATGTGATGTTCACGGAAAGCCTCACTGAATTCTGCCCAAGTAGTGACCTGGCCAGCTGGGCGCATGGCCTCATAGTTCTCCCACCAGAGACTGGCGGGGCCTTCAAGATGATAGGCAGCAAAAGTGACCTTATCAGCCTCAGCTACGAGTGTAGAATGTAGCTTGTGGGTAATGCTGTGAAGCCAATCATCGGCGTCGAGGGGCTCAATGGAGTGATAGAAGGTGGGTGGATGTAACTTGATGAAGTCACTGAGCGACACCAAGTTATTCCTCTGATGTAGTGTTGTGTTATGTTCGATGCTTTCCAACAAACGGGTTGTTGTAGGGTGGAACCCTAAGTGAAGATCTTTCACGAATTGGAGGGGAATTCCCAAGAACAAGATGAACACAAGAGAGAAAACAAGAGGAACACTCAAGAACAAGTCCAATCACACATCCACTAGACCAACAAATACACAAGATCCACAAGGTACATGAATAATCAAAGGGAAATAAGATACATGGTAGAGTTCATCCCAAATCCTATGAAGGAGATGAGGGCTTGATGATCTAGGTAGATCCTTCCCTCAAGGGGAGCTTGAATCCCTAGGGATCTTCTCCAATGGAGGTCTTGTACTCCAATGGAGTCTTCTCTCTCAAGAGGAATCCCACAAGGGGAGGTACATGATCTAAGCTCTATGATTTGTGTCTATTCTTAGCTTCCTCTAAATGGAGGAGATGAAGGAGTATATATAGTCCTAGGCAAAGAGAGGGATAAGTGGGGGCGAAATGGTAAAACAAGGGCAAAGCTCGCAACATTACACAGGGGGCCCCGTGTGCAAGGGGTAAGTGGAGCCCGTGCGCACGGGGTATCCAGAAACCTGACGCAAGGGCCCGTGCGCACGGGGTCCGTGAGGCCCGTGGACCTGGGGTCCCATGGGCACAGTACACGCCTGCGCGCACAGGATCTTCAGACCGCCATCTCGGGAGGCCCGTGGGCACGGGTCGGAGGGCCCGTCGCACGGGGTCGCCTGGGAGCTGCTGCCTTCTTCTTGGCGCTTCCTTCTCCGCTTCCACACTTCCCTCTTGGATGGTGTAGATGTTCTCTTCCGCATGAACTCGTCCTCGCTATGTTTGAAGCTCCGACAATACCTGTGAATGCACACGGAAGGAATGTCAAGTAGTATACCATCCTCAAAGGGGTCAAGTGAACACGTGTAAAGGAGATGATTCACCTTTATGTATGTGAAGTAGATGTGGCATGTGTCACTTGCCAAACGAACTCTTGACATGGTGATGTCCATAGGATGATCCGCATCATCCCCTCCCCCTTGGGAAAGATCCGACCTCGAATCGAAATCCAAATCATCATGGGAAAGAGATGATGTTGCCGTGTAGAAGTTGACGATCACCAAGCATGAATCATCTTGTAGTTGCAAATTGGCACTCTCCAATGTCGCACCGTCTTGTAGTTCCTTCAAAAAGGAGCAAAGATAACAAGCACTTGGAAAAACAAATGTGGTTGGCATAAGAGCAAAACCAAGCATTCCAGAGTTGATTCACCCAACAAGTGTTGTCATCAAGCATAGCATATGGTTTGACAAAGAAGTGTGGCATGGCATTTAAGCATATAAGTTTAGCACAAGCAAGGATATCATGGAAACAAGCATGCAAATGGGAGGTCGAGATGCAAATATGTGTGACAAGTGAACAAGCATCTACCTCAAGATCATAGCAAGAATGCACAAAGTGCTCAACAAATTGTCTATGGTATGCACAGGAATCATTCACAACACCAAATATAGCGAAATGTCTAAACACATGGGGCAAGTGCAAGATAATCCAAGCATAATGTGCATAGGGTGTAGTGAAGATATCGTGGCACTCAACACAAAGTAAAGAGCAATTGTTCAACATGTGTGAGGCAATCAAGTCAATCATGTGACAAACATGTAGATGGTTGTCATCAACCGCATGAAATAAGTAAGTATGAAGCATTGGTGATGCAACAACGCAAGCAATCATAGGAATCAAGTCATGCAAGCTAGTAGTGCGAAGATGCAACATACTAGAGGAAATCATGGCAATCATGTCATGTGAGCAAATAAGAGGCATAGATAATGCATATGACATGTTGCTAGCACGAACACATAGCAAGATCATAGTATCATCATAGGTATGGGTCACAAATGGAACATGGCAATAACAAGCAATGTCTCCACCAAGCTTGCAAATACACATATAAGTAGTAGAAACAATCATCATGTGTAATGCAATGCATGGGTCACAAATGCATGGCAAAGGCATAGGAATGATAATATCATGCAAAGTGAACATGGAAAGATGGACATATAATATGTAATGGACAATAACCCATAACCATGTGAGAGCCATGTAGAAGAAATGCGCTAAGTCTTTGCCAAGAGAGCGGTGGGAAAGAAAATCCATGGGATCCCAAATTATAGTTGCTCTCTAGAGCTCGTTTTGTCAACTCGTGGGATTGCGAGGTTGACAAGTATTCCTGGGTACCTACACAAAAGAGACACAAACCAAAGAAATTGTGCACGTGGTAAATGTACACATCATCCATCATGATGTGTATGTGCATGTGTGAGTTAGCACAAGATAAGCATCGCTCAAAGAAATTTGATGCATGGTATAAGAACATGTCATCCATCATGAAAGAATAGTTAGTGTGTACGACACGATGGGGATGCAAATTTAACATACCGTATATTGCACAGCAATAGCATTCTTATTCATGGGGAACATATGGTGCACACAAGTATTGGGATCATGCAATGGACGGGATGGATCAAAATCTCCTAAAATGTATGAGGAAACTATGGGGGTCTCCTCATGAGCAATATCGGAAACATCATATGGAGAAAATGGACAAGATCCAAAACAATGCATATCCGAAGCTAGGTTGTCATGGCATGGCATATGAGATAAATGATGCAAAGGGAGCATATCAATATCATCACAAGAGAAACAAATGCCAATAACCATGGGCTTGTTATCTATGCCATAAGTGCAAATTGGGTTTATTTTAATGGCATATGCATAGTCACTATGAAGACATTGCAAATAAGACATATGGTTGATCTCATGCATAGCATATGACAAGTCAAGCGGATTAGCAAACATGATGTGACCTAAAGAATTGTCACAAGAAAGCCTATGTAACGTGGCATCACAACCAATAGACTCCACATGAGAATCATCGTACTCATAATAAATGGGCAAATCATCACATGGGGAAATCATACTAGAATGAAGCAAGGTACTAGGTGGATCAACATCATGCAAGCAATCAATATCAAGAATGTCCACTAGTGGGACAAGAGCATCACCATCACCTATGTTACCGATGTCATTCCACTCATGTGATGTAGGTGAGGTGGTAGGAACCAAAGCATGGTCATCTTCATCGTGATGGAACCATGTGGGGGTGCATCATATTCCACCATGGCCATCATCATGTCCAAAGGGAGGACATAGTCGTCGTGAATCGGCGTGTCATCATATATGGGACCTAGCACCAAATGAGAAGACACAATAGAGGTTAAGTTGTTAGAAATCGAAATGGCCTCACGTGCCCTATTAACTACCTCACACTCTCTATGTGGTGGTGGCTCACTCACTCCCTCAAGGTAGGTGCACTCAATGTCACATATGGTGGAGTCACTCAAATCACTCAAGTGGTGGTGTTGGTGGCTCTCCTCACATGGGAATCGTGGCAACTCATCATATATGGGGCTAGTGGTGAAGTCACGCTCACTCTCAATATGGTGGCACAAGTCACTCAAGTTATCATACGTCACCGTGGTCGAAGGGAAAGTCCCATGCTCATACATGTGTGAGGCAATCAAGTCAATCATGTGACAAACATGTAGATGGTTGTCATCAACCGCATGAAATAAGTAAGTATGAAGCATTGGTGATGCAACAAAGCAAGCAATCATAGGAATCAAGTCGTGCAAGCTAGTAGTGCGAAGATGCAACATACTAGACGAAATCATGGCAATCATGTCATGTGAGCAAATAAGAGGCATAGATAATGCATATGACATGTCGCTAGCACGAACACATAGCAAGATCATAGTATCATCATAGGTATGGGTCACAAATGGAACATGGCAATAACAAGCAATGTCTCCACCAAGCTTGCAAATACACATATAAGTAGTAGAAACAATCATCATGTGTAATGCAATGCATGGGTCACAAATGCATGGCAAAGGCATAGGAATGATAATATCATGCAAAGTGAACATGGAAAGATGGACATATAATATGTAATGGACAATAACCCATAACCATGTGAGAGCCATGTAGAAGAAATGCGCTAAGTCTTTGCGCGAAGAGAGCGGTGGGAAAGAAAATCCATGGGATCCCAAATTATAGTTGCTCTCTAGAGCTCGTTTTGTCAACTCGTGGGATTGCGAGGTTGACAAGTATTCCTGGGTACCTACACAAAAGAGACACAAACCAAAGAAATTGTGCACGTGGTAAATGTACACATCATCCATCATGTTGTGTATGTGCATGTGTGAGTTAGCACAAGATAAGCATCGCTCAAAGAAATTTGATGCATGGTATAAGAACATGTCATCCATCATGAAAGAATAGTTAGTGTGTACGACACGATGGGGATGCAAATTTAACATACCGTATATTGCACATCAATAGCATTCTTATTCATGGGGAGCATATGGTGCACACAAGTATTGGGATCATGCAATGGACGGGATGGATCAAAATCTCCTAAAATGTATGAGGAAACTATGGGGGTCTCCTCCTGAGCAATATCGGAAACATCATATGGAGAAAATGGACAAGATCCAAAACAATGCATATCCGAAGCTAGGTTGTCATGGCATGGCATATGAGATAAATGATGCAAAGGGAGCATATCAATCATCACAAGAGAAACAAATGCCAATAACCATGGGCTTGTTATCTATGCCATAAGTGCAAATTGGGTTTATTTTAATGGCATATGCATAGTCACTATGAAGACATTGCAAATAAGACATATGGTTGATCTCATGCATAGCATATGACAAGTCAAGCGGATTAGCAAACATGATGTGACCTAAAGAATTGTCACAAGAAAGCCTATGTAACGTGGCATCACAACCAATAGACTCCACATGAGAATCATCGTACTCATCATAAATGGGCAAATCATCACATGGGGAAATCATACTAGAATGAAGCAAGGTACTAGGTGGATCAACATCATGCAAGCAATCAATGTCAAGAATGTCCACTAGTGGGACAAGAGCATCACCATCACCTATGTTACCGATGTCATTCCACTCATGTGATGTAGGTGAGGTGGTAGGAACCAAAGCATGGTCATCTTCATCGTGATGGAACCATGTGGGGGTGCATCATATTCCACCATGGCCATCGTCATGTCCAAAGGGAGGACATAGTCGTCGTGAATCGGCGCGTCATCATATATGGGACCTAGCACCAAATGAGAAGACACAATAGAGGTTAAGTTGTTAGAAATCGAAATGGCCTCACGTGCCCTATCAACTACCTCACACTCTCTATGTGGTGGTGGCTCACTCACTCCCTCAAGGTAGGTGCACTCAATGTCACATATGGTGGAGTCACTCAAATCACTCAAGTGGTGGTGTTGGTGGCTCTCCTCACATGGGAATCGTGGCAACTCATCATATATGGGGCTAGTGGTGAAGTCACGCTCACTCTCAATATGGTGGCACAAGTCACTCAAGTTATCATACGTCACCGTGGTCGAAGGGAAAGTCCCATGCTCATACATGTGTGAGGCAATCAAGTCAATCATGTGACAAACATGTAGATGGTTGTCATCAACCGCATGAAATAAGTAAGTATGAAGAATTGGTGATGCAACAAAGCAAGCAATCATAGGAATCAAGTCGTGCAAGCTAGTAGTGCGAAGATGCAACATACTAGAGGAAATCATGGCAATCATGTCATGTGAGCAAATAAGAGGCATAGATAATGCATATGACATGTCGCTAGCACGAACACATAGCAAGATCATAGTATCATCATAGGTATGGGTCACAAATGGACCATGGCAATAACAAGCAATGTCTCCACCAAGCTTGCAAATACACATATAAGTAGTAGAAACAATCATCATGTGTAATGCAATGCATGGGTCACAAATGCATGGCAAAGGCAAAGGAATGATAATATCACGCAAAGTGAACATGGAAAGATGGACATATAATATGTAATGGACAATAACCCATAACCATGTGAGAGCCATGTATAAGAAATGCGCTAAGTCTTTGTGCGAAGAGAGCGGTGGGAAAGAAAATCCATGGGATCCCAAATTAAAGTTGCTCTCTAGAGCTCGTTTTGTCAACTCGTGGGATTGCGAGGTTGACAAGTATTCCTGGGTACCTACACAAAAGAGACACAAACCAAAGAAATTGTGCACGTGGTAAATGTACACATCATCCATCATGATGTGTATGTGCATGTGTGAGTTAGCACAAGATAAGCATCGCTCAAAGAAATTTGATGCATGGTATAAGAACATGTCATCCATCATGAAAGAATAGTTAGTGTGTACGACACGATGGGGATGCAAATTTAACATACCGTATATTGCACATCAATAGCATTCTTATTCACGGGGAGCATATGGTGCACACAAGTATTGGGATCATGCAATGGATGGGATGGATCAAAATCTCCTAAAATGTATGAGGAAACTATGGGGGTCTCCTCATGAGCAATATCGGAAACATCATATGGAGAAAATGGACAAGATCCAAAACAATGCATATCCGAAGCTAGGTTGTCATGGCATGGCATATGAGATAAATGATGCAAAGGGAGCATATCAATATCATCACAAGAGAAACAAATGGCAATAACCATGGGCTTGTTATCTATGCCATAAGTGCAAATTGGGTTTATTTTAATGGCATATGCATAGTCACTATGAAGACATTGCAAATAAGACATATGGTTGATCTCATGCATAGCATATGACAAGTCAAGCGGATTAGCAAACATGATGTGACCTAAAGAATTGTCACAAGAAAGCCTATGTAATGTGGCATCACAACCAATAGACTCCACATGAGAATCATCATACTCATCATAAATGGGCAAATCATCACATGGGGAAATCATACTAGAATGAAGCAAGGTACTAGGTGGATCAACATCATGCAAGCAATCAATGTCAAGAATGTCCACTAGTGGGACAAGAGCATCACCATCACCTATGTTACCGATGTCATTCCACTCATGTGATGTAGGTGAGGTGGTAGGAACCAAAGCATGGTCATCTTCATCGTGATGGAACCATGTGGGGGTGCATCATATTCCACCATGGCCATCGTCATGTCCAAAGGGAGGACATAGTAAATGCGTGAATCGTAGCGTCATCATATATGGGACCTAGCACCAAATGAGAAGACACAATAGAGGTTAAGTTGTTAGAAATCAAAATGGCCTCACGTGCCCTATCAACTACCTCACACTCTCTATGTGGTGGTGGCTCACTCACTCCCTCAAGGTAGGTGCACTCAATGTCACATATGGTGGAGTCACTGAAATCACTCAAGTGGTGGTGTTGGTGGCTCTCCTCACATGGGAATCGTGGCAACTCATCATATATGGGGCTAGTGGTGAAGTCACGCTCACTCTCAATATGGTGGCACAAGTCACTCAAGTTATCATACGTCACCGTGGTCGAAGGGAAAGTCCCATGCTCAACCATCTCGTCTTCGTCGCCGTGGATGAAGGCCGAAGATGGCACATCATCGCTCTCCTCCATGACCGAAGGGAAAATCCCATGCTCGATCATCGCGTCACCGTCACCGTGGAGGAAGGCCGAAGTAGGCATACTCATCGGAGGTAAGCGAAGATGCCATACGTCCAAAGGCGAAGATGCCTTTATGACACTTGGCGAAGACACCGAAGTGGTCGTAGTAGTCGTAGCTCCGTCTTGGTGGTGCTTGTCTCGCATTCTTCTCTTGTGCTCATGACGTTTGGCCGTAGCTTGATGTAGAGCTTTTTGGGACTTTTAGGTGTACGCATCGCGAGCATCTTCATCTTGATGGTGTTGTAGTGCTTGAGCTCGATGACATTCCGAAGATTGGCCACTTGAGCGCCGCCGCCTTGAAGATGACTGAGGGAGTCCTGGACTAGGGGGTGTCCGGATAGCCGGACTATCATCATCGGCCGGACTCCAAGACTATGAAGATACAAGATTGAAGACTTCGTCCCGTGTCCGGATGGGACTTTCCTTGGCGTGGGAGGCAAGCTTGGTGGTACGGATATGTAGATCTCCTACCATTGTAACCGACTCTGTGTAACCCTAGCCCTCTCCGGTGTCTATATAAACCGGAGGGTTTTAGTCCGTAGGACGAACAACCATTACAACAATCATACCATAGGCTAGCTTCTAGGGTTTCGCCTCCTTGATCTCGTGGTAGATCCACTCTTGTACTACCCATATCATCAATATCAATCAAGCAGGAGTAGGGTTTTACCTCCATCGAGAGGGCCCAACCTGGTAAAACATCATGTCCCTTGTCTCCTGTTACCATCCGCCTAGACGCACAGTTCGGGACCCCCTACCCGAGATCCGCCGGTTTTGACACCGACATTGGTGCTTTCATTGAGAGTTCCTCTGTGTCGTCACTGATAGGCTTGATGGCTCCTCCGATCATCAACAACGACGCAGTCTAGGGTGAGACTTTTCTCCCCGGACAGATCTTCGTGTTCGGCGGCTTCGCACTGCGAGCCAATTCGCTTGGCCATCTGGAGCAGATCGAGAGCTACGCCCCTGGCCATCAGGTCAGATTTGGAAGCCTAAACTTCACGGCTGACATCCGCAGAGACTTGATCTTCGATGGATCCGAGCCACAGCCGAGCGCGCCGCACTGTCACGAAGAGCATGATTTAGCTCTGCTACCGGACAGTGCCCTAAAGGCCGCGCATGAGTCCGCTCCGACCTTTAATTCGGAGCCGACCGTGCAGATCGAGGACGGGTGGCTAGACACCGCCTTGGGGGCTGCAACCTCTATAGTGATGGAGCCGAATACCGACCTTGTCCCTTCTAAATCCCGTGACTCCGAGGTGCCGGACTCCTCGCCGGACTCCGAACCTCCTGCGCCCCTGCCAATCGAATCCGATTGGGCGCCGATCATGGAGTTCATCGCTGCGGACATCTTTAAGCACTCACCCTTTGGCGACATCATGAATTTGCTAAAGTATCTCTCGTTATCAGGAGAGCCCTGGCCGGACTGCGGTCAGGACGGTTGGGATGCGGACGACGAAGAAATTCAAAGCCCACCCACCACTCACTTTGTAGCCACTGTCGACGATCTAACCGACATGCTAGACTACGACTCCGAAGACATCGACGGTATGGACGACGATGCCAGAGACGACCAAGAACCACCGCCTACCGGGCACTAGAAAGCCACCTCAACTCATGAATATATATGGTGGACACCCCAAAAGGAAGCGATAACGAGGAACAACGGGATGCGGCGAAGTATAATTCCCCCGAGAAACAACCAAAACGGCGATGCAAGCGCCGCCCCAAGTCCCGCCTCGATAACAACAGCACTCATAATGACCCAGCCGTAGAGCAGGGAAAACCAGTGGACGACGAACATGCAACCAAGCAACCATCCGAACAGGATGAATCGGATAATCAACCCATCCCCGGCGAAAACAACAGTCCAGACGATCATACGCCGGACACACCGGAGCATAAGAACCTTCACAAAAGGCTTGTCGCCACTGCAAGAAGTTTGAAGAAGCAGAAAGGGAAGCTCAAAACAGCGGAAGACATACTCAGAATGAGGTGGAGCAAAGTACTCAAGACCGCGGACAAATATGGCAATAGCCACCAAGCAAAGAGCTACCCGAAGTGCAAGCTGCTGCCCGAATTCGAAGAGGAGGCCGTAGAGCCCCCACAATCAAAAAGCAAAGAGCCGCTGGCGGATAGACGACAGATGATGTGCCAAGAGCGCAAGCGGCGCCGCACACAAGTCGACACATGACACACATAAAGATCCTCAAAAATAGATGGCCCGGTCAGGACCATTTCGGGCCAAAGAAGAGGGCCCTGAGAAGCAACACAACACGCCGAGTGTTCAAGATAGCGCACACCTAAATCTGGGCGCCGCACACCCACTATGTTTCACTGATGAGGTGCTTTGGATCATGAATTTCAGCGGATTTAAGCCCGTAAACATAGAGGCATCTGACGAACAACAGACCCGAGTGCGGATTGAGGATTACATCCTACACATACATATGGCTAGAGGAGACGATCTCCACGCCATAAAATACCTACCCTCAAGCTCAAAGGGCCAGCTCGGCATTGGCTCAAAAGCCTCCCGAAAATACCATTGGAAGTTGGGAAGAGCTTGAGGACGCGTTTAGAGCAAATTTTGGGGACTTATGTCCGCCCTCCGGATGCAGACGATTTAAGTCACATAACCCAACAGCCCGGAGAGTCAGCAAGCAAATTCTAGAACAGGTTCCTCACCAAAAAGAACCAAATAGTCGACTGTCCGGACGCCGAAGCCTTAGCAGCTTTTAAACATAACGTCCGAGACGAATGGCTTGCCAAACACCTCGGCCAGGAAAAGCCAAGAACAATGGCCGCGCTGGCAAGCCTCATGACCCGCTTTTGCGCGGGGGAAGATAGCTGGCTAGCAAGATGCAGCACCAGCGACCCGAGTACATCCGAGATTAGAGATGGAAACAGAAAATCATGGCGCAGAAAGGATCAGCGCCGAAATAAAGAAAAGGGCCCAAAGAACACGGCGGTCAACGCCGGATTCAAAAGCTCGTGGCCGAACAACAAAACACTGCCTCTTAAGGACAACAGTGACGAGCTATCCAACCTAAGCAAAATTTTGGATCGGATATGTCAAATCCACAGTACCCCCAGGAAGCCTGCAAACCACACCCACTGAGATTGTTGGGTCTTCAAACAGTTCGGCCGACTCAACTCCGAACACAAGGGGCTCGACACGCCAAGCGAGGACGACGATGAGCCCCACCAGCAGAGCACCGGAAAACAAAAGACTTTCCCACAAGAAGTCAAAACAGTAAACTCACTTCATGTGATAATACGGAACAATAATACGGCACCCGCTAAAGTGCGCGTCGTACGGTCTACCCCAGCGGAATCTGGAGATTGGATGTCAAAACCAATCACTTTTGACCACCTGGATTATTCCAAAAGTATTCGAAACGCAGGATGGACTGCTCTAATATTGGATCCTATAATCGACGGACTACAACTTACACAAGTCCTAATGGATGGCGGCAGCGACTTAAACCTGCTATATCCGGACACAATCTGCAAGTTGGGGATAGACACCACTAAAATTCGCCATAGCCGCACTTCCTTCAATGGAGTGATGCCAGGCCCTTGCGCCAAATGCACGGGCTCCTTACTACTAGAAGTTGTGTTCGGGTCACCCGACAACTTCCGTCGCGAAAAGCTAATCTTCCATGTCGTCGCCCCATTTAAAAGTAGCCATCAAGCACTATTGGGACGTGAAGCTTTCGCCCGCTTTAACGCAATACCGCACTACGCATCTCTTACACTTAAAATGCCCGGTCCACGCGGCATCATCTCCTTACAAGGTCGCCCAAGACCCCGGACACGGCTAGGCGAGTCCGGCACAAATAAACAAGGGGCTTTCTAGCCGCACACCCCTTCATAAGGGGCTGCGCGTATGAACAACAAGAGCCAATAAAAGCTCAACTTTATTCATTTATTCATACTCTGTTTTAAATACATTTTTCACACGATTTCTTTTCAAACTAAGTTCCTCTCTTTTACAGATGAACAGCATGCTACACCCGTCCGAGATACTGAAGACAATGGAGACACAGCGTGAGCGTGCGAGGGACCCGTTGCAAGGATTCTTTTCACATTAAGACCCTGCGTAAACCTTTTTTACTGTCTCTTGTTGCTATACATCCCCTGGTTTCTTACCATAACCAGAGAGGAGGCTGACGTTTTGGCATCGGCCGCGTCAGAGGATTTCGCGCATACCTGGACACTAGGGGCTTAGGGCATTGATCTGCCCGTCATCATAAAGACAGAACACCTCAGGGAGTGTTCGGCGTCTCGAGTTAGGCCTTATATGCATCAGCTCCGAATCATGTCTTTGGTCAAATGTTGGGTTTGCCCGGCTCCTGTGTTTTGCTGCCTTACGTTCCGTATCATCGGCTAACGCGGCACCAGGAGAACTACTGCGATTGTGCCCCGGTTCGGCCGGGCGAGCACCTTAGTAGAGAAAGCCGAAAACTGACTGTCATGATGTAGCGAGAGACTGGTCAACCACTCGATCGACCTCTGGAATGTTTAGAATTCCTCCACTTTGACGAAGGACCGCTTCCCGATCAGGCACACACGCGCCCCAAATCCGGAGAGCGTGATGCCCCTAGGGGCTATATCGTAGCCCCACCTTCGAACTCATATGGCTAAGTGAAAGTGATAAAGCATCATAGTCCGGTTGCCTCGTTTGCTACGCTACCACCTCCTTCACAGGACCAAGACATTGGATTAAGTGTGAAAATGCGCTATTTTGCAAACACCCCCGCACCATGTACCTGGGGGCTGAAGCCGAAGACTGCCATCTTTCAGGTTATACACAAGTATACATTAACAGCCGCACAGGAGATACTTGAACGCACAAGGATAAAAAGCGCTTATATTATGAATATTGTTTTACAAACCATAAAGATCATTTGAACATGAAATTTTTTGAGCACTGCGACTCTATTACACGAGCACCCCGCAGGACCTCACCAAAATAGTGCTCGACGGGTAACCGGCTCTCGTCCGAACCCCGGGTTGCAACAGCGGTGGCATCCATCTCCGTCCAATGTGTCTTCACACAGGCGAGCGCCATCCGCGCACCCTCTGTGCATGCCGAACGCTTCGCCGCCTTGATATGCGGCACCGCCCCAAGGAATTGCTGCAATAAGCCAAAATAGCTCTTCGGCTTGGGCTTATCCGGCCACAGATGAGTTACTACATCTGTCATCGCCAATCCGGACAATCTATTAAGCTCAGCCCACTCAGCCAACCGATCGGTCAACGGAAGTGAACGCTCCGGACTATGGAATTGAGACCAAAAAAGCTCTTCCGTCTCATGATCCTTTTGACTTCGGAAGTGCACAACAGCATCTGCCGCACTCGCCGCTAAATCCATATAAGGATCCTCCGGACCCCACAACTGGCCAAGCTGAGCATACTTCTGATCTGTGGACTTCCTGCGCAGCAGAAAGGGCTTGCCAGCCGCGATGTCTCCGGCCTGACGCAGCTCCTCCTTTATATCCCTCATTGCAGAACGGGCATCCTTGGCTTTGGCGGTGGCCTTCTTCAAGTCTTGTTGCTCCGCTCGGCGTTCCTTTTTAAGAACCTCATAGCGGTCGGTCACATCCTTCAGCTTTACGGCAATTCCGGCTGTCTCCTCCCTGCTTCGGCAGTGAGCAGCCCTTTCGGCTTCTAGCTCTTCGGCTGCCTTCGAGGCAACCGCATCACTCCTTATGGCCTGCTCCTTGGCTCGAGAAAGCTCTGCTCGAAGGTCCTCCACAGTAGTGGCACCATCTGCATTAAGCACACATATTGTAAGGAGTGAGCATCAGCTCCCTTACTAGGTGACCACGGAGAAACAACCTACCTTGCGACTCGTCAAGTCATTTTTTGACCAGCGCGATGTCCGCATCCGCAACGTCGAGTTGCCGCTTTAGTTCGGCAACTCCATCAGTCCGGCTGGCCACCGGACTATCCGCCACCTGCATAGGAAAGACGAAAATTAATACCTTAGAGTATGATCCTCGGCACGCCGTCGTTTTCGACAACATACCGAGTCTCAGGGGCTACTATCTATACAGGGCGCACTCTATGTGTAAAACTGTCAAAAGGTATGTCATTTTTATGTTCCTCAAACCCTACCAGCAAACATCTGACGGCATCATGCAACCCGCCCTCGGCGGATGAAATTCTTTCAATCACCGTACTCATTAATGTACGGTGATCTTCTGAGATAGACGCCTTCTCAGCAGATCCTTCAGCTCCCCCGGCCGTACACCAGTTGGTGCCGAACTCTCTGGCCTTGCCGGACTCAGGGGCACCCTTCATGACGACACCTCAGGGTCGTCCGCCTCGCCTGACGGTGCGGCAGATGGAGGCGTCTTGCTCTCCATCATCTCCGGACGAAGGTCCCCAAGAAGGCGAGCTCACCGAGAAGGACGGAGATTGAACTACAAGGTAAAAACTTCGTTATCCTTAGAAGCAAAAATAGGGATGTCCTTATTACAAAACTCCCTTTTCCTACTTACGGCTCATTGGAGGGCTGATTCCTTAGGGAGATAGTGCGGTGGGGCTCCCACGCAGGACCCTCTAGTGAAGATCTCTTCCCCGCTTGAGGCCTTGGCCTCCGAAGTTTCAGGCGGTCCTCTTCTCCCTTAGAAGGAGGGATTCTCGATCCCCTTTCTTGAAAGCCTCCTTGGTAGGGCGGTAGTTTCTCTGTTTTCCCCTTCGCCTTCCTCTGAAGGCGCAACCTCCAGCATCCTAACCAGCATGGGATCCGGCGCGGTCTCCGGGAGGGCGGACACCGTGACGATTTAAACTGCTTATCCACTCCTATTCAAAGGACGATTGGTTAAAAGGCAAATTCAAGAATACACGAACGAACGGTGTATCCGGACACAGGGCTACTTACCTGAGCATCCGGGCGATTGCAGCATAGGCCGGCATCCTCGGTCAATTCCGGACACACTTCTTGTGATCCGAAGAACAATTTATACATCTCCACGGGTGTCTTACCCATGAAGTGTTGAAGAGCTCGTGGCCCCTCTGGATTGAATTCCCACAGACGGAGGGGGCGACGTTTGCAGGGCAGAAGACGCCGAATCAGCATAACATGCATCACTACGACCAGATTGATCTCCCTCTCTTGGAGGTCTCGAATCCGGCCCTGTAATAGGGGTACGTCCTTTGACGGCCCCCAGTTGAGCCCTTGGTTGACCCATGACATTAGCCGTTGTGGAGGGCCTGAGCGAAATATGGGTGGCGGCTTCTGCCTGCTGCCCTAGGAGCGGTAATATAGAACCACTCCTGTTGCCACAAGTCGAGCTCCTCCTGGAAAGAGCCCTCGGGCCATGGAGCATCGACCCTCTTGCTTACGACCGCCCCGCCACACTCTGCTTGACGCCCCTCGATCATCTTCGGCTCCACGTTGAAGGTTTTGAGCCACAAACCGAAGTGAGGGGTAGTGCGGAGGAAGGCTTCACAGACGACAATGAATGATGAGATGTGGAGGATGGACTCCGGAGCCAAGTCATGAAATTCCAGCCCATAGTAAAACATGAGCCCTCTCACCAAAGGATCCATCGGGAAGCCTAAACCCCGACGGAGGTGGGACACAAACACGACGCTCTCGCCGGGCTCGGGAGTAGGAATGACCTGCCCTTGGGCAGGAAGCCTATGCGAAATCTCGTAGGTTAAGTACCTGGCTTCTCTCAGCTTCAGCACGTCCTCCTCCGTGACGGAGGAGGACATCCACCGGCCCTGCAAGTCGGAGCCGGACATCGTCGAAGTTCTAAAGCGCTCGAATCTGGGGCTCTGGGTGTTGGAACTCGCGGCGAGTGGCAGGTTCGATTGAGGATTGAAGAAAAGAAATGTGCCTTGGTCCCATTATAAAGAGGGAGAATACCAAGAGCCGTCCCCGTGACCGTTTGGGACTCACCTTCGATAGAGGAGGTGTGGCAACGAGCACGGTTGGGTTACCCATGTCCGTATTGATGGGAATCCCGGAATAAGGGGAACACGATCTCTGCTTCGACAAGACGTGCCAAGGAAACCGCTTCGCTAAACGCGCTGAGGTAGTATAATAAAAACAATTCAAGTAAAGGCTTGGTAGTGGTGTGACGTCACGCCACAAAATACGTCAGCAGATTGAATCCATGTAAATATTATTCTCTCTATGGTAGTATGTGGAATTCATTTTGCAGAGCCAGACACTATCCTGGTGTTCACAGTCTTTTATGAATTATTTGGAGGAGGAACCCGCCTTGCAATGCTGAAGACAATATACGCGTCGGACTCATCGTCATTGAAGCCTGGTTCAGGGGCTACTGAGGGAGTCCTGGACTAGGGGGTGTCCGGATAGCCGGACTATCATCATCGGCCGGACTCCAAGACTATGAAGATACAAGATTGAAGACTTCGTCCCGTGTCCGGATGGGACTTTCCTTGGCGTGGAAGGCAAGCTTGGCGATACGGATATGTAGATCTCCTACCATTGTAATCGACTCGTGTAACCCTAGCCCTCTCCGGTGTCTATATAAACCGGAGGGTTTTAGTCCGTAGGATGAACAACCATTACAACAATCATACCATAGGCTAGCTTCTAGGGTTTAGCCTCCTTGATCTCGTGGTAGATCCACTCTTGTACTACCCATATCATCAATATCAATCAAGCAGGAGTAGGGTTTTAACTCCATCGAGAGGGCCCGAACCTGGGCAAAAACATCGTGTCCCTTGTCTCCTGTTACCATCCGCCTAGACGCACAGTTCGGGACCCCCTACCCGAGATTCGCCGGTTTTGACACCGACAATGACGAAGGGGAAGAAGACTTGTAGTTGGCCATCATGTCTCGTACTTGATCCCTTTGTTCGACCAACTTGGTGTCGAGGTAGTCCCTTATCCTTGCTTCGTTTTGGCGAATGTCGATGGCGAGTCACTCAATGCCTTGCATTTGTAGTCCGAAGATGGACGTTTTGGTGATGTAGTTGTTGACGATGCCGTTGTCGTGGAAGACCGGAGATGAAATGCCTTGCCTATCCATCACAAGACTCGAGTAGAGGTGAGTAGGAAATGAGATAAACAATACCAAGTTACCTTTTCCCAAAGTTGAGGATGTATCCCGTTTCACTCAATGTGAGATGAAATAATGGAATTGGTACCGGACTTGTTCACTCACACCTATCAAGTAAAGCTTATAGTGGAGCTCGGTGAGGATAGTGGCACAAAAATTTGTTGCAAAATGTTAGCAAGACTCAATAATGTTGGAAAAGAGTCACAAATTTGCAAGTGAAACAAGTAGACCAATAGCAATATGTGGCACACGGAAACACACACACACGGATAGATAAATGGGGTCGTGCAACCAAGGAATGAGCACAAAATGTGGAATCCACGGAAAACGCTCATGTTGCACAACTCAAGAGAGACAGTAGCACGATTGCTCAATAGGCGTATACGGCACGTGTGCACAACCTATAAGATGCAAGATGTATGAGCTTTCTATCCCAAGTATGCTATGTGTATGATGTTCCCGATGTTCTTCTCAAGATGATCCAAGATGATCGGATATAACAATCTTATGTGCAATGTGGTACGATGCTATGGCTCTTGCTCACGAGCTCTTTGCTCTCTTTTTGCTTAAAAGCTTATTCTCTTTCTTTTTTTCCTTTTTTTGATATGGCCACTTATGCAAAATGCACAAACCAAGATAGCAATTGTGTATATGCGGGAACGATCTTGTGACACAAGGCATGATATGACGATGCCAAGATGACACCAATATGATATGGTATGTATGCAATGGAAGGTACGGATCACTAATGTGCACAAGTAACATTGCCGGCAATACTCAAATGTCTAGTCTCGATAGGCAAGTGACGCAAAATGGGCTAAGGGGTTAACAATGCAATTGCAAGGGGAATATACAATTGTTGGGGAACGTAGTAATTTCAAAAAAATTCCTATGCACACGCAAGATCATGGTGATGCATAGCAACAAGAGGGGAGAGTGTTGTCCACGTACCCTCGTAGACCGTAAGCGGAAGCGTTATGACAACGCGGTTGATGTAGTCGTACGTCTTCACGATCCGACCAATCCAAGTACCGAACGTACGGCACCTCCAAGTTCGCACACGTTCAGCTCGATGACGATCCTCGGACTTCGATCCAGCAAAGTGTCGGGGATGAGTTCCGTCAGCATGACGGCGTGGTAACGATGATGATGTTCTACCGGCGCAGGGCTTCGCCTAAACTCCGCGACGATATGACCAAGGTGGAATATGGTGGAGGGGGGCACCGCACACGGCTAAGGAACGATCTTGAAGATCAACTTGTGTGTCCTAGGGTGCCCCCTGCCCCCGTATATAAAGGAGCCAAGGGGGAGAGGGCGGCCGGCCAAGGAGGGCGCGCCAAGGGGGAGTCCTACTCCCACCGGGAGTAGGACTCCCTTCTTTCCTAGTTGGAGTAGGAGAAGGGGGAAGGAGGAGGAAGAGGAGAAGAAAAGGGGGGTGCCGCCCCCCTCTCCTTGTCCTATTTGGACTAGGGAGGGGAGGGGGCGCAGCCCACCTCTTGCCTCCTCTCCTCTTCTCCCTTAGGGCCCATGAAGGCCCAATAACCCCCGAGAGGGTTCCGTAACCCCCCCCCCCCCCCGGTACTCCGTAAAATGCCGATTTCACCCGAAACACTTCCGATGTCCAAACATAAGCTTCCAATATATCAATCTTTATGTCTCGACCATTTAGAGGCTCCTCGTCATGTCCGTGATCACATCCGGGACTCCGAACAAACTTCGGTACATCAAAACTTATAAACTCATAATAAAACTGTCATCGTAACGTTAAGCGCGCGGACCCTACGGGTTCGAGAACTATGTAGACATGACCTAGAACTATTCTCGGTCAATAACCAATAGCGGAACCTGGATGCCCATATTGGCTCCTACATATTCTACGAAGATCTTTATCGGTCAAACCGCATAACAATATACGTTGTTCCCTTTGTCATCGGTATGTTACTTGCTCGAGATTCGATCGTCGGTATCCAATACCTAGTTCAATCTCGTTACCGGCAAGTCTCTTTACTCATTACGTAATGCATTATTCCGTAACTAACTCATTAGTCACATTGCTTGCAAGGCTTATAGTGATGTGCATTACCGAGAGGGCCCAGAGATACCTCTCCGACAATGAGAGTGACAAAACCTAATCTCGAAATACGCCGACCCAACATGTACCTTTGGAGACACCTGTAGTACTCCTTTATAATCACCTAGTTACGTTGTGACGTTTGGTAGCACCAAAGTGTTCCTCCGTAAACGGAGTTGCATAATCTCATAGTTACGAGAACATGTATAAGTCATGAAGAAAGCAATAGCAACATACTAAGCGATCAAGTGCTAGGCTAACGGAATGGGTCATGTCAATCACATCATTCTCCTAATGATGTGATCCCGTTAATCAAATGACAACACATGTCTATGGTTAGGAAACATAACCATCTTTGATTAATGAGCTAGTCAAGTAGAGGCATACTAGTGACTATATGTTTGTCTATGTATTCACACATGTATCATGTTTACGGTTAATACAATTCTAGCATGAATAATAAACATTTATCATGATATGAGGAAATAAATAATAACTTTATTATTGCCTCTAGGGCATATTTCCTTGATCTCCCACTTGCACTAGAGTCAATAATCTAGATTACACAAATGATTCTAACACCCATGGAGTCTTGGTGCTGATCATGTTTTGCTCGTGAAAGAGGCTTAGTCAACGGTTCGCAACATTCAGATCCGTATGTATCTTGCAAATCTCTATGTCTCCCATGTAGACTTGGTCCCGGATGGAATTGAAGCGTCTCTTGATGTGCTTGGTCCTCTTGTGAAATCTGGATTCCTTTGCCAAGGCAATTGCACCAATTGTCACGAAAGATCTTCATTGGTCACGATGCACTAGGTATGACACCTAGATCGGAAATGAACTCCTTCATCCGCACTCCTTCATTTGTTGCTTCGAAGCAGCTATGTACTCCGCTTCACATGTAGATCCCGCCACGGCGCTTTGTTTAGAACTGCACCAACTTACAGCTCCACCATTTAACAAAAAAAGTATCCGGTTTGCGATTTAGAATCGTCCGGATCGGTGTCAAAGCTTGCATCGGCGTAACCATTTACGACTAGCTCTTTGTCACCTCCATATCTGAGAAACATATCCTTAGTCCTTTTCGGTATTTCAGATGTTCTTGACCGCTGTCCATGATCCACTCTGGATTACTTTGGTACCTTCCTGCCAAGCTTATTGCTAAGCACGTCAGTCGGTACACAGATTGCATACATGATAGAGCCTATGGCTGAAGCATAGGAACATCTTTCATTTTCTCTCTATCTTTTCTTTGTGGTCGGCATTGAGTCCGACTCAACTTCACACCTTGTAGTACGGGCAAGAACCCTTTCTTTGCGTGATCCATTTTGAACTTTTCAAAACTTTATCAAGGTATGTGCTTTGTGAAAGTCCTATTAAGCGTCTTGATCTATCTCTATAAATCTTGATGCCCAATATGTAAGCAGCTTCACCGAGGTCTTTCATAGAAAAACTTTTATTCAAGTATCCCTTTATGCCATCCAGAAATTCTATATCATTTCCAATTAATAATATGTCATCTACATATAATATCGAAAATGCTCTGAGCTCCCACTCACTTTCTTGTAAATCTGAGGCTTCTCCAAAAGTCTCAGATAAAACCATATGCTTTGATCACACTATCAAAGCGTTTATTCCAACTCCGAGATGCTTGCACCAGTCCATAAATGGATCGCTGGAGCTTGCACACTTTGTTAGCTCCTTTTGGATCAACAAAACCTTCTGGTTGCATCATATACAACTCTTCTTCCAGAAATCCATTCAAGAATGTAGTTTTGACATCCATTTGCCAAATTTCATAATCATAAAATGCAGCAATTGCGAACATGATTCGGACAGACTTAAGCATCGCTACGGGTGAGAAAGTCTCATCGTAGTCAACCCCTTGAACTTGTCGAAAACCTTTCGCAACAAGTCGAGCTTTATAGACAGTTACATTACCATCAGCGCCAGTCTTCTTCTTAAAGATCCATTTATTCTCAATGGCTTGCTGATCATCGGGCAAGTCAACCAAAGTCCATACTTTGTTCTCATACATGGATCCCATCTTAGATTTCATGGCCTCTAGCCATTTTGCGGAATCTGGGCTCATCATCGCTTCCTCATAGTTCATAGGTTCATCATGGTCAAGTAACATGACTTCCGAATAGGATTACCGTACCACTCAGTGCGGATCTTACTCTGTAGACCTCGAGGTTCAATAGAAACTTGATCTGAAGTTTCATGATCAATATCATTAGCTTCCTCACTTATTGGTGTAGTTGTCACAGAACCGGTTCTTGTGATGAACTACTTTCCAATAAGGGAGCAGTACAGCTTACCTCATCAAGTTCTACTTTCCTCCCACTCACTTCTTTCGAGAGAAACTCCTTCTCTAAAAAGGATCCGAATTTAGCAACGAAAATCTTGCCCTCAGATCTGTGATAGAAGGTGTACCCAATAGTATCTTTTGGGTATCCTATGAAGACACATTTCTCCGATTTGGGTTCGAGCTTATCTGGTTGAAGTTTCTTCACATAAGCATCGCAGCCCCAAACTTTAAGAAACGACAACTTTGGTTTCTTCCAAACCACAGTTCATGAGGCGTCGTCTCAACGGATTTTGATGGTGCCCTATTTAACGTGAATGCGGCCGTCTCTAAAGCATAACCCCAAAACGATAGCGGTAAATCAGTAAGAGACAACATAGATCGCACCATATCTAGTAAAGTACGATTACGACGTTCGGACACGCCATTTCGTTGTGGTGCTCCGGGTGGCGTGAGCTGAGAAACTATTCCGCATTGTTTCAAATGTAAACCAAACTCATAACTCAAATATTCTCCTCCAAAATCAGATCGTAGAAACTTTATTTTCTTGTTACGATGATTTTCCACTTCACTCTGAAATTCTTTGAACTTTTCAAATGTTTTAGACTTGTGTTTCATTAAGTAGATATACCCATATCTGCTTAAATCATCTGTGAAGGTGAGAAAATAATGATACCCGCCGCGAGCCTCAACATTCATTGGACCACAAACATCAGTATGTATGATTTCCAACAAATCAGTTGCTCGCTCCATAGTTCCGGAGAACGGCGTTTTAGTCATCTTGCCCATGAGGCACGGTTTGCAAGTACCAAGTGATTCATAATCAAGTGATTCCAAAAGCCCATCAGTATGGAGTTTCTTCATGCGCTTTATACCGATATGACCTAAACGGCGATTACCACAAATAAGTTGCACTATCATTATCAACTCTGCATCTTTTGGCTTCAACACTATGAATATGTGTATCACTACTATCGAGATTCAATAAAAATAGATCACTCTTTAAGGGTGCATGACCATAAAAGATATTACTCATATAAATAGAACAACCTTTATTCTCTGACATAAATGAATAACCGTCTCGCATCAAACAAGATCCAGATATAATGTTCATGCTCAACGCTGGCACCAAATAACAATTATTTAGGTCTAAAACTAATCTCAATGGTAGATGTAGAGGTAGCGTGCCGACCGCGATCACATCGACTTTGGAACCATTTCCCACGCGCACCATCACCTCGTCCTTAGCCAATCTTCGCTTAATCCGTAGTCCCTATTTCGAGTTGCAAATATAAGCAATGTAACCAAGATCAAATACCTGGTACTATCTGCGAGCATTAGTAAGGTACACATCAATAACATGTATATCACATATACCTTTGTTCACTTTGCCATCCTTCTTATCCGCCAAATACTTGGGGCAGTTTAAGCTTCGATGCTCGATCGCTTGCGAGAAGCACTCGCTTTAGGCTTAGGTCCAGACTTGGGTTTCTTCTCTTGAGCAGCAACTTGTTTGTCTGTTCTTCTTGAAGTTCCTTCTTCTTCCCTTTGCCCTTTTCTTGAAACTGGTGGTCTTGTTAACCATCAACACTTGATGCTCCTTCCTGATTTCTACCTCCGCGGCTTTTAGCATTGCGAAGAGCTTGGGAATAGTCTTGTCCATCCCTTGCATATTATAGTTCATCACGAAGCTCTTGTAGCTTGGTGGCAGTGATTGAAGAATTCTGTCAATGACACTATCATCAGGAAGATTAACTCCCAGTTGAATCAAGTTATTATTATACCCCAGACATTTCGAGTATGTGTTCACTGACAGAACTATTCTCCTCCATCTTGCAGCTATAGAACTTATTGGAGACTTCATATCTCTCAATCCGGACATTTGCTTGAAATATTAACTTCAACTCCTGGAACATCTCCTATGCTCCATGACGTTCAAAACGTCGTTGAAGACCTGGTTCTAAGCATGGCACACTGAACTATTGAGTAGTCATCAGCTTTGCTCTGCCAGACATTCTTAACATCGTTAGTTGCATCAGCAGCAGGCCTGGCACCCAGCGGTGCTTCCAGGACGTAATTCTTCTGTGCAGCAATGAGGATAATACTCAGGTTACGGACCCAGTCTGTGTAACTGCTCCCATCATCTTTCAACTTTGCTTTCTCAAGGAACGCATTAAAATTCAACGGAACAACAGCACGAGCCATCTATCTACAACAAACATAGACAAGCAAAATACTATCAGGTACTAAGTTCATGATAAATTTAAGTTCAATTAATCATATTACTTAAGAACTCCCACTTACATAGACATCCCTCTAATCCTCTAAGTGATTACGTGATCCATATCAACTACACCATGTCCGATCGTCACGTGAGATGGAGTAGTTTCAACGGTGAACATCAATATGTTGATCATATCTACTATATGATTCATGCTCGACCTTTCGGTCTCCGTGTTCCGAGGCCATATCTGTTATATGCTAGGCTCGTCAAGTTTAACCTGAGTATTCCGCATGTGCAACTGTTAGGCACCCGTTGTATTTGAACGTAGAGCCTATCACACTCGATCATCACGTGGTGTCTCTGCACGAAGAACTTTCGCAATGGTGCATACTTAGGGAGAACACTTCTTGATAATTTTAGTGAGAGATCATCTTAAAATGCTACCGTCAATCAAAGCAAGATAAGATGCATAAAGGATAAACATCACATGCAATCAATATAAGTGATATGATATGGCCATCATCATCTTGTGCTTGTGATCTCCATCTTCAAAGCACCGTCGTGATCACCATCGTCACCGGCGTGACACCTTGATCTCCATCGTAGCATTGTTGTCGTTACGCCATCTATTGCTTCTATGACTATCGCTACCGCTTAGTGATAAAGTAAAGCAATTACTGTGGCATTGCATTTCATACAATAAGCGACAACCATATGGCTCCTGCCATTGCCGATAACCGGTTACAAAACATGATCATCTCATACAATAAAATATAGCATCACGTCTTGACCATATCACATCACAACATGCCTGCAAAAACAAGTTAGACATCCTCTACTTTGTTGTTGCAAATTTTACGTGGCTGCTACGGGCTGAGCAAGAACCGTTCTTACCTACGCATCAAAACCACAACGATAGTTCGTCAAGTTAGTGCTGTTTTAACCTTCGCAAGGACCGGGCGTAGCCACACTCGATTCAGCTAAAGTGAGAGAGACAGACACCCGCCAGTCACCTTTAAGCATGAGTGCTCGTAACGGTGAAACTAGTCTCGCGTAAGCGTACGCGTAATGTCGGTCCGGGCCGCTTCATCTCACAATACCGCTGAGCCAAAGTATGACATGCTGGTAAGCAGTATAACTTGTATCGCCCACAACTCACTTGTGTTCTACTCGTGCATATGACATCTACGCATAAAACCAGGCTCGAATGCCACTATTGGGGAACGTAGTAATTTCAAAAAATTTCCTCTGCACATGCAAGATCATGGTGATGCATAGCAACGAGAGGGGAGAGTGTTGTCCACGTACCCTCGTAGACCGTAAGCAGAAGCGTTATGACAACGCGGTTGATGTAGTCGTATGTCTTCACGATCCGACCGATCCAAGTACCGAACATACGGCACCTCCGAGTTCAGCACACGTTCAGCTCGATGACGATCCCCGGACTTCAATCCAGCAAAGTGTCGGGGATGAGTTCCGTCAGCACGACGGCGTGGTGACGATGATGATGTTCTACCGGCACAGGGCTTCGCCTAAACTACGCGATGATATGACCAAGGTGGAATATGGTGGAGGGGGGCACCGCACACGGCTAAGGAACGATCTTGAAGATCAACTTGTGTGTCCTAGGGTGCCCCCCTGCCCCCGTATATAAAGGAGCCAAGGGGGAGAGGGTGGCCGGCCAAGGAGGGCGCGCCAAGGGGGAGTCCTACTCCCACCGGGAGTAGGACTCCCTTCTTTCCTAGTTGGAGTAGGAGAAGGGGGAAGGAGGAGGAAGAGGGGAAGGAAAGGGGGGGCGCCGCCCCCCTCTCCTTGTCCTATTCGGACTAGGGAGGGGAGGGGGCGCAGCCCACCTCTTGCCTCCTCTCCTCTTCTCCCTTAGGGCCCATGAAGGCCCAATAACCCCCGGGAGGGTTCCGATAACCCCCCGGTACTCCGGTAAAATGCCGATTTCACCCGAAACACTTCCGATGTCCAAACATAGGCTTCCAATATATCAATCTTTATGTCTCGACCATTTCGAGGCTCCTCGTCATGTCCGTGATCACATCCGAGACTCCGAACAAACTTTGGTACATCAAAACTTATAAACTCATAATAAAACTGTCATCGTAACGTTAAGCGTGCGGACCCTACGGGTTCGAGAACTATGTAGACATGACCTAGAACTATTCTCGGTCAATAACCAATAGCGGAACCTAGATGCCCATATTGGCTCCTACATATTCTACGAAGATCTTTATCGGTCAAACCCCATAACAATATACGTTGTTCCCTTTGTCATCGGTATGTTACTTGCCCGAGATTTGATCGTCAGTATCCAATACCTAGTTCAATCTCGTTACCGGCAAGTCTCTTTACTCGTTACATAATGCATCATTCCGTAACTAACTCATTAGTCACATTGCTTGCAAGGCTTATAGTGATGTGCATTACCGAGAGAGCCCAGAGATACCTCTCCGACAATCGGAGTGACAAAACCTAATCTCGAAATACGCCAACCCAACATGTACCTTTGGAGACACCTGTAGTACTCCTTTATAATCACCCGATTCACGTTGTGACGTTTGGTAGAACCAAAGTGTTCCTCCGGTAAGCAGGAGTTGCATAATCTCATAGTTACAGGAACATGTATAAGTCATGAAGAAAGCAATAGCAACATACTAAACGATCAAGTGCTAGGCTAACGGAATGGGTCATGTCAATCACATCATTCTCCTAATAATGTGATCCCGTTAATCAAATGACAACACATGTCTATGGTTAGGAAACATAACCATCTTTGATTAATGAGCTAGTCAAGTAGAGGCATACTAGTGACTATATGTTTGTCTATGTATTCACACATGTATCATGTTTCTGGTTAATACAATTCTAGCATGAATAATAAACATTTATCATGATATGAGGAAATAAATAATAACTTTATTATTGCTTCTAGGGCATATTTCCTTCAACAATGGTGTCGTCGAGGTTACCGTCCTTTGCGATGATGAGTGGCGGTGTTCTTGATGTAGATACCAAGATGATGGAGACTCGTCCCTAAGTAGCCGAAACACCTTAGGAAACGGAAAAACCGCAAACTCAAAATCTTAAATGACAAATGTCAAATGGTGGAAGTGGAAATGGCAATGTGGAAGTGGTGGTGGTAGTTTGTGAAGAATCAACCGTCCCTAAGTAGCCAAAACACCTTACGAGACTCAAATCACTACTCAAGCAAACACTAATGCTAAGGGGATCAAAATTGGTTAGGTTGCGGAAGTCGATGGTGGTGTAGCGGATGATATGGTGGAGGGCCTAGGCAATCTTGCCAAAATGTCGAAATTTTGGTGGAGTCAAATGGTGTTGGTGCCTATCTAGGTGGATGGGGGATGTCAATAGCTACTCAACGAGCTAAAGAACGCGAAAATCGGACTCCGGATGTGGAAGTTATGGGCAAAACGGTGAAGTGCACGCGGCTGACCTGGGGGGGGGGGTCGTGTGCACGGGGGTAGGAGCCCGTGGGCACGGGGTGCCGTGCGTACAGTACACACACCGAGGGCACGGGGTCACCTGGGACACGCTGGTTTGGCGGATTTCTTCCTGATCTAGGCTCCAAATGGATGGATCTCGTTGCTGGGGTTTGCTTGGGGGTAAGGGGGTGGTATGGGAGGGTGGGATGTCGAAGGGACCGTGGCAGAAACGCACTGGAAGGGCCGTGCGCATGGGGTCTGTCTGGCCCATGTGCATGGAGGCCCGTGTGCACGGGGTCCTGATGGCCCGTGTGCACGGGGTCCTCGAGGAGCGGACGAACAGCTCCGAATCCGTGGCAAATCTCGAATCTGAGGTCAAAATCGAAGGGTGGAAGGTAGGAGAAGGTGGTAGAGGGGTGGATCTACTTGCTACACACCAAATCCATGGATCAAATCCAACAAAATCTCATCAAACCAACAAATCACAAAAAAAATTGGGGCTATTTTTGGTGGGGAATTTTCGAATTTAGGACGAAATCACACAAAACAAGGCTAGAAAACAAAGAGGGGGGCTCCAATTTCGTGATCAACCATGGCTCATGATACCAAGATGTTGTAGGGTGGAACCCTAAGTGAAGATCTTTCACGAATTGGAGGGGATTTCCCAAGAACAAGATGAACACAAGAGAGAAAACAAGAGGAACACTCAAGAACAAGTCCAATCACACATCCACTAGACCAACAAACACACAAGATCCACAAGGTACATGAACAATCAAAGGGAAACAAGATACATGGTAGAGTTCATCCCAAATCCTATGAAGGAGATGAGGGCTTGATGATCTAGGTAGATCCTTCCCTCAAGGGGGGCTTGAATCCCTAGGGATCTTCTCCAATGGAGGTCTTGTACTCCAATGGAGTCTTCTCTCTCAAGAGGAATCCCACAAGGGGAGGTACATGAGATAAGCTCTATGATTTGTGTCTATTCTTAGCTTCCTCTAAATGGAGGAGATGAAGGAGTATATATAGTCCTAGGTAAAGAGAGGGATAAGTGGGGGCGAAATGGTAAAACAAGGGCAAAGCCCGCAGCATTACACAGGGGGCCCCGTGTGCACGGGGTAAGTGGAGCCCGTGCGCATGGGGTATCCAGAAACCTGATGCAAGGGCCCGTGCGCACGGGGTCCGTGAGGCCCATGGACACGGGGGTCCTGTGGACATGATACACGCCCGTGCGCACGGGGTCTTCAGGACCGCCAGCCTGGGAGGCCCGTGGGCATGGGGTCGGAGGGGCCCGTGCGCACAGGGTCACCTGGGAGCTGCTGCCTTCTTCTTGGCGCTTCCTTCTCCGCTTCTAGGCTTCCCTCTTGGATGGTGTAGATGTTCTCTTCCGCATGAACTCGTCCTCGCTATGTTTGAAGCTCCGACAATACCTATGAATGCACAAGGAAGGAATGTCAAGTAGTATATCATCCTCAAAGGGGTCAAGTGAACACGTGTAAAGGAGATGATTCACCTTTATGTATGTGAAGTAGATGTGGCACGTGTCACTTGCCAAACGAACTCTTGACATGGTGATGTCCATAGGATGCTCCGCATCACGGGTGGTCTCCCGTTTGTTCCTCTCGGCCTCCAGCATCACCTCAGCCAGAGAAGGAGGATAAGGCAGGTTCGCATCTCTAGCTCCACTTCCTTGAGCCTGCTCCGGGGGAGCAGGGTTGTTGCGGGTGTTGACCATCCTAGGAAAACAAGACAATGGTTTAGTCCAGAATGGTAAGATTTTGACATAGAAATGCAGAATGTAAGGGATAACTCAGAATGCAAGATGATCATCCGTATGACATGGTAAATACAGAAACTGCTACATTTATTCCATCGTCATACACACCATACAAGGTTTAGTACAAGACCAAACGGAGTACAACTGCGGTGAAAGGAAGATTACATCTCATCGGAGGCATCCCAAGCTCCTATACATTATTTTTCTACACCTCCGGAAAGTGGTACACACTAAGTCATAACCCACGAGTCACGCAGGACGGTGGACGATATAACTGTTACAATACTAGTGGTGCTACCATCAGCTCAGACATCTCCATAGTAATCTTCATAGAGATTACCCCCATGTCCTGGAAGCTGGACGTGATCATCTAGAAACAGTCGATCCTGTGGAGCCTGCGGTCCATAGGGACACGGATGTGGCCTAGGACCAACAAACGGCGGCAGACGAGGTCCACGGGGAGGAGTGATGCCCCCTACATCACGCCAATCCATACGATCCGGCAGACTAGACCGCACGGGGTACAGATCCCGCATATCCATATACCCAACCTGCACAGCAGGCGTAAACCGGGTCAAAGTGGCCCAGTGATCAGACCAGGAGTTGGAAAGCTCCAATCGCAAGGCACGATTTTCACGGTCCTTATCCTCAAGCATCTGTGCGGTAGTGCGGAGTAGCGAATCCTCATGAGAAGAGTCGGTGTAAATAGCTGTGAAATAACTGAGGGAGTCCTGGACTAGGGGGTGTCCGGGCAGCCGGACTATCATTATCCGCCGGACTCCAAGACTATGAAGATACAAGATTGAAGACTCTGTCCCGTGTCCGGATGGGACTTTCCTTGGCGTGGAAGGCAAGCTTGGCGTCTGGATATGTAGATCTCCTACCATTGTAACCGACTCTGTGTAACCCTAGCCCTCTCCGGTGTCTATAGAAACCGGAGAGCTTTAGTCCGTAGGACGACATACATTACAACAATCATACCATAGGCTAGCTTCTAGGGTTTAGCCTCCTTGATCTCGTGGTAGATCCACTCTTGTACTACCCATATCATCAATATTAATCAAGCAGGACGTAGGGTTTTACCTCCATCGAGAGGGCCCGAACCTGGGTAAAAACATCGTGTCCCTTGTCTCCTGTTACCATCCGCCTAGACGCACAGTTCGGGACCCCCTACCCGAGATCCGCCGGTTTTGACACCGACAATAACCTTCTGCCCCAGGGAGTGACGCTGGCATATAGCGGAAGTCAGTGTTCCGAAGCAAGGCAGTTCTAGCCCGCATAATAGTCATCATTGAATAAGCAGCGTCCTACACGGACATCTCGATGGTAACCCCAAGTCCAGATGAGCAGTGGAGGGGTTCAGTGGATCCAGGATAGGAAGGGAATATCCTGACGGTGCAGAGGTATTGGCTTTGATTGAAATCTCTATACTGCTCCTCAACGGTGTACTCGGGATACCATCGGTATCCAGCCTCGATCATTACGCGAACCAACATAGCGGTGTGGCCAGGTACATCGAGGCACCGAGTCAGACGAACAATTTGATTCTGAGTGCAGGAAGCCATCTGAAACACGATGTAATGCAAAGGCATTAGAATTTCTAGCAGTAATTGGACAGCATAATGGTTGTAAATGCTCAAAAAGATTTTGAGACACTTTGCAAAAGGATTGCATAGACACTCAACAACATCATATCAAGATTCTGGGTCCATCTTAGCAACATAATGGGGTAGTAGAACTGAACTAGGCTTGTATCCATCAATCCTATAAGGTACTACTGGTTAGTAACACATGAACCTGATAGAGAGAAGAGATCCTAGTCCTTAACCCCCGGTGGAAGAATGGACTGACTCAGATCAGAATGCCATGAGGTGAAGGAGTAAAAAGAACCTTATGTTCCATCCCGAAATCAATTCCCCTACATATAACTAAAGCATTTCTAGACTTAACATCGACCAGTTTGGCTTGGAGAACCTACAGGCAGTTCGGCTCTAATGCCAATGCTGTCATGACCCCGACTCAATGCCACATCGATCTAGCATGTAACACCTCATATCACTTTGCGGCCTCACGCACTGTATTCCCATGGGTGTCACCTTACCTTGCCCGGGACCGTTTGCGCCTTTTGGCACACGTATATGATAGTGTCGCTAGCATCCATATGCAAGGAGCCCGGGCTGACATGGCTAGTCGTGAACCCAAAATGGCACTAACTTACAGGGACAGGCATACATGACCCAACAACGAACGTGTCGGTCATCAGCGAGTGAATCCGGGCTGTAGCACTGGGCTAACAGGACTCCGGTATTCATCGCGTGACATTTCCCCGTAGGGACAGACATAGGAACGAAGAAGGACACATGCCGGCCAGCCTAAGTGTTCCGGAGCAGTAGAAAGCTACCATGTCTTAGTGGAAGCACTAGGAGACATTTCCCGGTAAGAGAGGCTACCAAGGATAAACAACTAGATAGTCAGATCCCACACATACCAAGCATTTCAATCATACACACAATATGCTCGATATGTGCAAATACAACATGGCATCACAACATGACTCTACAACTCAAGTACTTTATTTAAAGGCTCAGAGAGCCATAGATATCATACACACAAGTACGGGTCACACGACCCAGCATTCAAGTCATAAAAACATACAAGCCAACAATGAAGTAACTTGTCCGAGTACGCACAACTAGGAAATAAAGAGGCTTGAGAAAGCTGGCTATACTACACGGTCCATCATGAGCTCAGGATCACCACAGGCTTGGCCTACTAAATCGACATCGGCGTCTATGAAGAACCCATCAGAAGGGGTTGCAGCGTCTTCTGTAAAACGTAAATTAAGCAACATGAGTACAAAGGTACTCAGCAAGACTTACATCAGATCCTACATACATGCACGTTATCAAGAAGGGTTGGTGGGGTTATTGTAGCAAGCTAGCTTTGACTCTTGGCTAAGCTATCCTACGAGACTCCAACTTGAAATTGTTTTGCGCACACGAGTCCACTACACACCACTTCAATACACTATCGAGGATCCACCTCCGTCATCCTACGGAAGAGCCATCCTCGGCACTCACGCTTATCTTGAGGCTTTTAGTAGTATTCATTTACTTGTCTATGAACTGTATAGGCAACCAAGTAGTCCTTTATCGCGGACGCGGCTATTCGAATAGATGATGTTAACCCTGCAGGGGTGTACTTCTTCATACATGTTTCCACCACTTAGCGTTTGCACACGACATGTGTTCGGCAGACTTTAAGCGAAAGCCGACGTGGGTGTAGACCACGACCTACCTAAACACCTAAGTCTCTAGTCCAGGTTTATCGCCTATTCAGGTTCCATCTGCAGGGAGTCCGGCCAAGGTTTTCACATACGGCCCCGAACGATGTGTGCAGGGTTCCCGAGATACCAAACGGGCATCCGGTACACCATGCCACGTACCTACCGCATCATAGCCCACCCCGCAGGTCAGCGCTGCCCACGACCTCCAGTAAGCTACAAACACCAGAAACTACTTGCAACTCCTGGACAGAGGACTAGGGTGGATAAGAAGTCGAGCGAGTCAATTAAGGATCACAATGTATGGTAGTAGCTAATTCTTAAATCACATATACAGATCTCGGTGCTTAAGGACGGTTCCAATGAAACAACCCACCATGTAATCCTACATGGCCTCTCATCGATACCTTTACCAAATCGTGTTCAACACATCACTCTCATTACCGACATGATCATTTCACTCTAGCACATCACCCAGATGAACCATACCTGACACGACTCTAAGCATAGCAGGCATAGCAAGGTAGGAAACACATACACATGGCTCAATCAACTCCTACACATGCTAGTGGGTTTCATCTAGTTACTGTGGCAATGACAGGTCATGCAGAGGAAATGGGTTCAACTACCATAGCACACAGCAGTTTGAATTGCGTTGTCTTAATGCAGTAAAAGAGAGCGGAGGCGAGAACATGGGATTGTATCAATATGATCAAATGGTTGGTTGCTTGCCTTGCGGGTCCGTGGACTGGTAATGCTCCTCGTTAGGATATTCGCGATACTCCTCGGGGGAAGAACCTGCCGCAGAGAGCACCGATATACAATCATCACCAAACAATGTGCAACAATCTGATCCATGCATGAGACATGGCAAAATGAGTGTATTGGGCTAATGCAGCTAAGACCAGATGGGTTTGGACCATTTTGAATCAAAGATTCAAGTTCCAAGCTCACATATGGCCCTTAATAGTGCTTTATCATGTTCTGCACTAAACAGCAGGTTAACTTGCTTAAACATGCATGAAACCAGTACAAATAGATAGATTGGATTTTTCTGATCATTTTTCATATATAACACTTTGCATTTGGAGCTACAGATTAATTTCTATGATTTTTTGAAGTTTGTAGTATTTTCTGGAATTTCCTGTATAAGAATAATTCCATAATTGACTTATTAACAACATTAAGTCGAGGTGACGTCGGTGATCAACGGGACGGCCCAGGTCAAACCTGACCAGTGGGTCCCATGTGGCAGTGTCATTAGGCTAACTAATTTTAGTTAGTGCTAATCCTAGGTTAATCAGGAGAGCAGGCCCCACCTGTCATTGACCCGGGGGGTCGAACTGGGCCCACCCAAGGTCAAACTGGGTCAGCGGGGTCAAACTTGCAGGCGTTTAGCCGCCAGCAGGCCAAACCCGGCAGGGTGGTGCGGGTTTTGTGCTCCGGCGACCAAAAGGGCGGCGGAGGGCATCTACGTGACGCTAGAAATTGTCACGACCGGTTTTCCCAATAAAAGACTTATTGAGAAACCGACCTTTAAATAGACCAGTATAGGAAAAATCCTCCTTACTAGTAGACAAATACTTGATATAGAAATCCAGTAGTATTGAATATTATACAGGGTTGAGCTGAGGTTGCTCAACAATTTATTACAAGCACGCCAATATTATACATAAGGGCGGATATGACACAAGGATGTGGTAGCATACTACTGACTCGTAATAAAAGTGGTGGTGGATATGTCACAGTGAGTGGGTAACATGACTCCTAATCTTGCAGCTCATCAAGCATCGAAGTGAGGCTCGATGAATTTATTCGGGTAGCGGAAGCGTATATGATATAAGTGACCAAATCCAGGATTGCACAGGACTGACTGGGACTCCTCTAGGCGTCGGACTCGCTATCATACTCTTCACCCATGAGATCGCCTTCATCAACATCTGGACAAATCAACAAGCCAGGTGAGTACTTTGAATGTACTCGCAAGTCAGTTCGGACATAAGATATAACAAATGCAAACATGATGCAGCATGAGCAGTTAGCAGTGCACACTTAAATAATAAATTTGCACGGCATGTAGAATAAAAAGGAAGTCAGGCGGTAGTCCTCCCGAAATCCCAATAAAACAACTGACAACCGATCGGGTGTCTGAAGCGACGCCTCGAAAGGTAAAATAAATTAACATGCCGCAGCCAGGCGTCTGAACGACACCACATAAAGGGCTTTCATTGAAAAGTAAATGACAGTGCGTGCCACAGTCGGATGTCTACGCGACAACTCAGAAAGGGCTTATAATAAAAATAAATAACAAGAAAGCCACGATCGGACGTCTGCGACATCTCGAAAGGGCTTATAATGAAAATAAATAATCGTGATGCCACAGTCGGACATCTGAGCGACATCACGTAAAGGGCTTATATTGAAAGTAAATAACAAGAGTGCCCGCGATCGGACGTCGGCGACATCACAGAAAGGGCTTATATTGAAAGTAAATAACAAGAGTGCCACAGTCGGACGTCTGAGCGACATCACAGAAAGGGATTATATTGAAAGTAAATAACAAGAGTGCCACAGTCGGACGTCTGAGCGACATCACAGAAAGGGATATTTCATCATTCATATTCAATAAATTCATGAAGACAAATCACCCACAAGAAATACTCAGTACATAATAACAAATGGGTTAGTCCATCCACAGGAGTAATCATTTAGCCGGGCTTAACACTCATGCCTGTTCACCGGAGATTTGTCATTGAGACTGACACTGAGACTGAACAAAGATAAGTTGAACACAGTCCTTGACCAAGATACGGTTACTTGAATGATTTTGACTCTGCGGAGTTTGTACTATTTAACCACAGCCAACATATTTCAGTAGTCACGAAGGACTAGTTCCATTTACGGTATTTCAGTAGAAACACATCTAACCAGTACACACCCATTTCCACCTCACGATGCCAGGAATCACCCTAGGCAACATTCAAGAAAAACTTTGAGACGGGGAGGCTACAACCTCGAATAGCATGGGATCAAATTTATATATCTGGCGCTCTAAGGGTGCCCCCTCTCGGTCCCAACCGAAACACCCATGCCCCCGACCGATGGTAGGCTTTAATCCAGGCCATGGAACCCTCATCACGGCCTCTCTATCTGGTGTGTACGAGGAAAGCGGTTTGCAACTTACTAAACCATATTCTTTGCAAAAAACATGTGGTAGCACAAAAAGAAGGAATGGATGATAACATGACTTGATCCACGTTATCACTGGAGTTAAATGGTTTGGTATAAGACTGGCATGCTTCAACACTGCCATCTTACCACCTCTCATGTCACCACATGATCATGTAAACCCACATCAAATAGCATATGGAGTTTCGAAGCTCACTTTCATCATCTTTGCATGCTATATAACACTTACTGCTATGCATATAAACATGCCATGAACTAACTACTCAATACAAACATTGCAAAACACTCATCATATCAAAGGTTCAAACATGCTTGCCTGGTTCAGAGTAGTCGGAGTCTAGCTCGGTGAAGTTCGCGTTCCGTCACCTCCTCTCGTATCTACGGTATAAAGAAAATACGTACTAACGTAAATACCGTGTGTGCACAAAAAGTGTTCCAAATATTTTTCAAATAAATATGATAAAAAACTAGACAGAAAAATAAAGGTGACAGAAAAAGAATCAACCAGGAATCATTTTCTGTTTAAAGTTATTAAAGATTTAGCCGAGGACTTATGCGTAATGAAACGAAACTTTCGAGGCGAGCGAATGAAAAGGACAGAAAAACTTTTCAGATTGAAAGCGTATTTGCCTGAAGGCGCTTTCCAGAAAAACTGTTCGGATATGAAAGAGAGGCTGACGAGGGGGTCCCACTCGTCGGGTTTAAAAATTTGAGAGAGAAAATAGAGCCTTGCCGCGCCGGCTGCATGTGGTCATGGCCAGCGATCCACGGCGAGTTAGGAGGAGTGGATGGTACCTACAGGTTCCTTGGGTTCTTCCGCACCTGTGGGTGGTGGAGTTGGTCATCGGCGAGCACCACGTCGACGGCGACCTCAACTCCGGCGGACAGTGGTTCGGGTGTTGTTGGATCTCGTCGGGGAGGGCTGCAAACTTCAAATTGGGACGTGGGTTAGTGGAGTGGGTGCACTAGGATTCCACTGGTACAACGTGAGAGGCGGGGGTGCACACACTCGAGCTAACCTTGCCGGAGCCCGAAGCGGATCGGGGCGGCCGGAGACGGAGGAGAAGGCCTCCTCAGGATCCTCCTAGGTGTCGTGCGCAGTTCTGGCGAGGTGGAGGGAGTGGTGTTGGTCGAAGGCAAGCTCGGGGTGGCTATTTATAGCTGGCCCGAGGCGGTTCCCACGTTCGGGATAACTCTGGCGGCGATTATGGTGATGCAGTGGCCGGACGGGTGGTTTAGGTGGCTGGGCATCAACGTGATGATCCACTGGTTCCCCTCAAACGATAACCTTGGTTGGATTAGACTTGTTCCGCAGCTTCAACGGAACGGTGCTTCGCGGGCACGGCGGCGGCAGGGAGCACGCTTTGTGCTTGCCAGGCCACGGCGACGGTGCCGCAGCATGCGCTGGCAAGCAGACGGCCACGCGGAGGCCTCAGGTGGCTTGGCGTCTTTGGGCGGCGCAGAAGGCTGGTCTTGGCTCCGCTGCCGCCATCGCTGGCTCTCTGCCATCGAAGTTGCCGGCGTCGGCGAGGCACGCCGCCATCGACACTGCGCCGTCAAGAGAACGTCGGCGCCTGGATAAGGAGGAGGAGCAGTGCATAGCGCCAGAAAGTGCCTTTGTGAGATCGGCGCCGAGTCTCTGAAGAAAACGACATCGACGGCCGATCAAACACTTGAACTCAACATGTCTGATGTAATGTAGGCAGTGCTCAATGAAATGATTTTGGCATGTGGGAAATTTATCTGGAGCTGGTCTTTGGTGAGGTGGCCTCTCAATGCACCTGGGGGCTGCCTGATTTTTGGCAGAATTTTTGGAAAAGGAAAAATGTGAATTTCACCAAAAATGATGAATCTTGTCCAAAGTTGCAGTGAGCAAAACTTGAAAATTTTGAATTGTGGAAGAGTGGATCTTGATGGTTCTATGTTGGGGGTGCTAAGGACTAGTCAGAGGGGTTGGTTTGAGATCAAAACTCAAAAGGAAACATATACTTCCTTTGTAAATCACCTAAGTCCAAAATAAAAGGCAGAAATAGTTTTGGGGTTAAAATAAATGGAATAAAAATCCAAAATGGGTTGGACTTGCTAGGATTGGCTACTTGACTTGACCCAAAGTGGAGGGAGGTATTTTGGAGGGAAATTTTAACATGAGGCATGGTGAAATATGATGGTTGGAATAAAAAGTAATGAATCCAAAACTCCAAGGATTTCTTTTTAAATGAAAAACTTTCAAAATAAATTGTGATGATGTCACACCAATGAAAAGCCTTCAAAGCCAAACATCAAGGTTGAGGATGACCCAAAATAAAGATTTTGACATAAGAGAAAATATTTGAGAAGGAGAATCTTTTTAAAAAAATGAATAGCCTCCTTCAAATCAAACAAAGAATTTGTTGAAAACCAAATGAAAATTTTTGGAGTGTCACAACACCTACCCCCTTAGGAAAAATCTCATCCCTGAGATTTCAGCTGATCCTCAAATAGGTGTGGGTGCTCTGTCCGAAGAAAATCTTCTCTTTCCCATGTTGCTTCATTCTCGGTGTGATTGCTCCACTGAACTCTGAAAACTTGATTGTTTTTTGACGGGTCCTCCTTTTAGACTCCTCCAATATTTTTATTGGACGTTCCCTGTAGGTGAGGTCTAGTTGCACGCCAATGTCTTCATGGGATACATGCTTCTCTGGGTTGCTTACGCACTTCCTCAACTGTGATACGTGGAACACGTCGTGGACGTTTGACAATTCTTCGGGTAGGTCTAGCTGGTAGGCTACGGTACCTCTTCGTGCAACTACACAAAAGGGTCCGATGAATCTTGGTGCTAGCTTTCCTTTAACCTTGAATCGTTGTAGGCCCCTCATAGGAGATACTCGCAGGTACACATACTCACCGGGTTCAAAACTGACTCCCCGATGCTTTCGATCGTAATAACTCTTTTGTCGGCTTTGAGCTGTCTTGAGTCTGTCCCTGATTAGTTTAACTTTCTCCTCAGCTTCCTTGAGCATGTCTGGGCCGAAGATACGGCTGTCTCCGGTCTCTGACCAATTTAGTGGGGTATGACACCTCCACCCGTACAAGGCTTCAAAAGGTGCCATTTGTACGCTAGCTTGGTAACTGTTGTTGTATGCGAACTCTGCATATGGCAAGCTTTCTTCCCAACTGGTTCCATAGGTGAGGACACATGCCCTCAGCATGTCTTCTAGAATTTGGTTTACTCGTTCAGTTTGTCCATCCGTCTGGGGGTGGTATGCTGTACTGAATGCTAGTTGAGTTCCCAGAGCCTATTGTAAGTGATCCCAAAATCTAGAGATGAATTGGGTGCCTCTGTCAGATATTATAGTCTTTGGGATTCCATGCAAACATACGATACGGGAAAGATAAAGCCTGGCAAGCTTCTGAGTGGTGTGGGTTGTCTTCACCGGGATGAAGTGTGCCACCTTAGTCAGTCTATCTGTGATAACCCATATGGCATCATTTCCGTGTCGTGACCGAGGTAGTCCAACAATAAAATCCATTCCAATCTCGTCCCATTTCCACTCGGGTATCTTGTTTGGCTGTAATAATCCGGCTGGTTTTTGGTGCTCGGCCTTAATGCGCTGACATGAATCACAACATGCAATGAACGTGGCTATGTCCCTTTTCATACCGTGCCACCAAAAATTTTCCTGAAGGTCCTTGTACATTTTGGTTCCTCCAGGATGGATTGAATATGAAGCGGTGTGGCCTTCAGCTAGAATTTGCTGTTTAAGGTCCTCGATATTTGGTACGCAAAGCCTATTTCCGTACCACAATATTCCTGCTAAATCTATGAATGAATTCGAGGCCTTGCCCAAACTCACTTTCCTTTTTATGCCTTCAATGCTGGGGTGTCCACGCTGAGCCTCCTTAATCTGTTCTATCAGGGTAGGCTGTATTTCCAAATTCGACACACTGCCTTCGGTGACCATCACCAAGTTGAGTTTGGCAAACTCCTGCTGAAATTCAGGTCTCAAATCTGGTAGACTGTCGTTGCCCGAGCTGGGGTTCAGGCTAAGAGCATCCGCCACTACATTTGCTTTTCCTGGATGGTAGTGAATACCAACATCATAATCTTTCACCAATTCCAACCAGCGTCATTGTCGCAAATTGAGTTCCGGTTGTGTGAAAATATATTTGAGGCTTTTATGGTCCGTATATATTTAACAACGGTTTCCAAGCAAAAAGTGTCTCCACTCCTTGAGTGCATGAATGACTGCTGCCAATTCCAGGTCATGAGTGGGATAATTCTCTTCATGCTTTCGTAGTTGCCTGGAAGCGTATGCGACTACTTTGCCTTCTTGCATTAATACGCATCCGAGGCCCTTTCGGGATGCGTTGCAATACACTTCGAAACTTTTGTGTATGTCTGGTACAACCAATACTGGTGTCGTTGTCAACTTCCTTTTGAGTTCCTGGAAACTTTCCTCGCAGGCTTCGGTCCATACAAACTTTTTATCCTTCTTGAGCAACTGGGTCATTGGTTTTGCTATGGTGGAGAATCCTTCAATAAACCTTCGGTAATATCCTGCCATTCCCAAGAAGCTCCGTACATCCGTTACGCTGGCTGGTGGTTTCCAGCCAAGTACGGCCTTGACCTTTTCCGGGTCTACGGCAACACCTTCTTGGGTTAGTACGTGGCCTAGAAAACCAAGTTGTCTTAACCAAAATTCACATTTGCTGAACTTGGCGTACAATTGATGTTTCCTTAGTTCTCCCAGTACAACCCTGAGATGTTCAGCGTGCTCTTCTGGTGTCTTGGAGTGTACCAGAATATCGTCAATGAATACTACAACAAATTTGTCCATAAATTTCATAAATACTTTGTTCATGAGGTGGACAAAATATGCGGTGGCGTTTGTCAGTCCAAACGGCATTACTGTAAACTCATATAGTCGGTATCTTGAGGTAAATGCTGTTTTGGGAATATCCTCTGTCCGTACTTTTAATTGATGATACCCCGACCTCAAATCAATTTTTGAGAAGACCTTGGCTTGCGCGAGTGGGTCAAATAAGTCATTTATCCGCGGCATTGGATATTTGTTTTTGATGGTGACCATGTTGAGTGCTCGATAGTCTATACATAGCCTTAGCGTCCCATCCTTTTTCTTGGCAAATAATACTGGTGAACCTCAAGATGAGGAGCTGGCTCGTATAAATCCCTTGTCCAGTAATTCTTTTATTTGCTTCTTTAATTCTACCAACTCGGAGGGTGCGATTCTATAGGGCTTCTTGTAAATGGGGGTGGTTCCAGGTGTTAGCTCAATGATGAATTCTATTTCCCGGTCTGGCGGCATGCCTGGTAGTTCCTCGGGAAATACGTCGAGAAACTCACATACCACTAGAACTTTGCTTAACTCTGAAATGTCCACCTTGTTCAACCTTGGTTGCCATGATATCTGTCTTTCTTGAGCTGAAATTTTTATTGTCTTCCCGTGATGGTGGGTAAGAATCACAGTCCGATTGAAGCAGTCAATAAATCCTTTGTTGGTGGTTAACCAGTCCATTCCTAGGATAACATCCAGTCCCTTATTTTCCAATACGATGAGGTTTGCATGAAACTTCAGTCCTTCAAGATCAATAACCACACTTTGGCAGTAATTCTGAGTAACTTGCTTAATCCCAGGGGACTTGATGATCATGGATTTTTCCAAGGGAAGCATCGAAAAATCATTTTGTAAAGCAAATCTCTTTGAAATGAACGAGTGAGAAGCTCCAGAATCAAACAAAACCGTGGCAGGTATTGTGATGATAGGGAACGTACCGAGTACGATATCCGGGCATTCTGTGCTTCCTCCTTGGTCACGTGGTTCAGGTGACCCTTCTTGTGGTTGTTATTGGGGTTGAAGTTGTTTCGCTTGGGCGTTGAATTATTGCCACCGTTGTTCGTCTTTGGGGCCGAGTTCCTTGGCTTGGGACACTGCTTGGCATAGTGTCCTTCTTCTCCACAAGCGTAGCAGGTAACGCCAGGGCGATATGTGAACTCCTTGTCCCTTGCATGGAAATTTTTGATTGGGCGTGAAACATTGGTGGTGGGTTTGTGTGCCCCACCTTTTTGAAAATCCGTCTTGCTCCGGTGGTAGCGAGCAAGAGTAGTCTGGTTCCTTTTGCGCTTGCGGAAATCCTCCAAGCTGCGTCGCTCATTTTCCAAGGTAATATCCTTATCCACCAGTGTTTTGAAATCTGGAAAGGTGTGTACGACTAGCTGGAATTTAAGCGCTGGTGCCAGACCATCCAGGAATTTTTCCATCTTCTTGTTTTCAGTCATATGCTCTTCGTTGGCGTAGCGAGACAATAGTGTAAACTGACTGTTGTACTCAGTTACTGTCATGGTCCTCTGCTTGAGGTCATCAAACTCCCTCTTCTTGATCTTCATAATACTTCTGGGTATGTGCGCCCCACGAAAACCTTCTTTAAATTCCTCCCGGGTTATATCATTTTCATTGGGGTGCATGTGTAGGAAATTTTCCCACCATGATGCAGCTGCTCCAGTGAGATAGTGCGGTGCATATAGTACTTTCTCCCGGTCTGAACACTGTGTAATAATTAATTTTCTTTCCATGTCTCGAAGCCAATCATCGGCCTCAAGAGGTTTGTCCGTATGAGAAAACGTTGGGGGACGCGTCTTTTGTAGCTCAGACAATTTGGATTGCTGCTGATACGGTCCACGGTGATTTCCCATATTGATGACTTGGTTCATCATTTCTTGGTGTTGTTGCTGACTCTATTCGTAAAGGCGGCATACTTGAGAAAATGTGGCATCGCTGCCTTGCTGACTTGACTGTCCCTGTGTGAAGTTGTTGCTTGTTTGTGTACCATAATTTTCTTCTGGCGGACTTGGCATGGAACGAGTCCAAGGACGAGGCATTTTCCACTCTGGGGTATTTTTGTAACACTTGTGAGAAAAGCTGTGAGGCAGAATAAATAATTTTGCAAGACAAAAAATTAAGAACTCTAACATTTTTTTTAAGAAAATACTTGATTGCGCATGGAGAAGGACCGCTCAGTACATATCTTACATGCAAGCCATAATTATACAATACATCACTCAGGATGTGCGTACACATTCCTGACATGTTATTAATGCTAGTGCACTTCTCCCCGTTCCTACATGATGCGCACACAGACTACTTCTCACAACCTATGTACATATAAACATATCATACAACCTGACACACTGCACGGCTGCTGGATGCACTTAGTCGGAGATGGTGAGAATTTCCCTCGGCCTGCCAAGGGTAAGACCCAGTGGTGCTGGAGACTCAACTTCCTCCTCAGTAATGGGCTCTAGACGTGAAGCACTGAGCTGAGGAGCTGGTGCGGGGGCGGTCGGTGGTGCAGCTCTGACTGGAGTAAGAGCGATGACTCGGTCAAATTCTTCAGGAGTAGGCAGGCGGCGAGCAGTGGCGAGGGTGGCAGGCGTGTGGGATGCCGAGGATGAGACGTAAGTCAGTGGTGGAGCTATATGGAGAAGCTCCCTCCTGTTGGCGGAACAGCTGTGCACGACGGCCATACGAGCAGCCACGAGGTCGTCCACAAGGTTATCAAAAGCTGCCTCGAGTGTCTTGAGATATTCAACCAGCATCTCAATAGCCTCATCCCTCTCTCCCCTAGGGCAAGCGAATGCATAGTGACAGGTGTATGGCACGTGGCAGGGGAGGTAGCGGTAGCGACGAGTCTTCATTGAAGGAAGAACATCCCGAAGACAAGCTATCGCCTCACGGGCAGCCATCTGCATAGCATGCCTCTCCGTAGGCATGGCTCTTCCCACAAACCGGAAGCGGCGTAACTCAACACGCCCTCCCTTGAATTGCACCGCGGCCTGATGCATGGACAGACTGTTGTTGATCTTGTGCTGATAGAGTGTGAACTCCGGACGAGTTGATGGTCCGATTACGATTTTGATGATGGAGGTGAGAAGCTTGACGAACCCCTCAGGTACATTGGCGAACACCTGTGACTCATAGTCGCTGCCAGCCATCTACAAAAGTAGGCAAAAATTCTGAATGGTCAGATCATAAATTTATGTTGACTGTCAGAAAATGACTACATTTGCAAAATATTAAAATAGTACTATTACACTAATAACCGATCAGCGATCGCACCTAGTGGCTTCCTACAGTCAACCTGGCTTTGGAACCAAGTTTGTCACCACCGGTTTTCCCAATAAAAGACTTATTGAGAAACCGACCTTTAAATAGACCAGTATAGGAAAAATCCTCCTTACTGGTAGACAAATACTTGATACAGAAATCCAGTAGTATTGAATATTATACAGGGTTGAGCTGAGGTTGCTCAACAATTTATTACAAGCACGCCAATATTATACATAAGGACGGATATGACACGCGGATGTGGTGGCATACTACTGACTCATAATAAAAATGGTGGTGGATATGTCACAGTGGAGTGGGTAACATGACTCCTAATCTTGCAGCTCATCGATCGTCGAAGTGAGGCTCGATGAATTTATTCGGGTAGCGGAAGGGATATGATATAAGTGACCAAATCCAGGATCGCACGGGACTGACTGGGACTCCTCTAGGCGTCAGACTCGCTATCGTACTCTTCACCCATGAGATCGCCTTCGTCAGCATCTGGCCAAATCAACAAGCCAGGTAAGTAGGTAAGTACTTTAAATGTACTTGCAAGTCAGTTTGGACATAAGATATAACAAATGCAAATATGATGCACCATGAGCAGTTAGCAATGCACACTTAAATAATAAATTTGCACGGCATGTAGAATAAAAAGGAAGTCGGGCGATAGTCCTCCCGAAATCCCAATAAAACAACTGACAACCGATCGGGTGTCTGAAGCGACGCCTCGAAAGGTAAAATAAATTAACATGCCGCAGTCGGGCGTCTGAACGACACCACATAAAGGGCTTTTATTGAAAAGTAAATGACAGTGCATGCCACAGTCGGATGTCTACGCGACATCTCAGAAAGGGCTTATAATGAAAATAAATAACAGTGATGCCACAGTCGAACGTCTACGCGACATCTCGAAAGGGCTTATAATGAAAATAAATAATCGTGATGCCACAGTCGGACATCTGAGCGACATCACGTAAAGGGCTTATATTGAAAGTAAATAACAAGAGTGCCACAGTCGGACGTCTGAGCGACATCACAGAAAGGGCTTATATTGAAAGTAAATAACAAGAGTGCCACAGTCGGACGTCTGAGCGACATCACAAAAAGGGATTATATTGAAAGTAAATAACAAGAGTGCCACAGTCGGACGTCTGAGCGACATCACCGAAAGGGCTTATATTTCATCATTCATATTCAATAAATTCATGAAGACAAATCACCCACAAGAAATACTCAGTACATAATAACAAACGGGTTAGTCCATCCACAGGAGTAATCATTTAGCCGGACTTAACACTCATGCCTGTTCACCGGAGATTTGTCATTGAGACTGACACTGAGACTGAACAAAGGTAAGTTGAACACAGTCCTTGACCAAGATACGGTTACTTGAATGATTTTGACTCTGCAGAGTTTGTACTATTTAACCACAGCCAACATATTTCAAGAGTCACGAAGGACTAGTTCCATTCTGATATTTCAAAGTAGAAACACATCTAACCAAAGGCACACCATTTCCACCTCACGATGCCAGGAATCACCCTAGGCAACGTTCAAGAAAAACTTTAAGACGGGGAGGCTACAACCTCGAATAGCATGGGATCAAATTTATATATGCGCGCTCTAAGGGGTGCCCCCCTCTCGGTCCCAACCGGAAACACCCATGCCCCCTGACCGGATGACTGGCTTTAATTCAGGCCATGGAACCCTCATCACGACCTCTCTATCTGGTGTGTACGAGGAAAGCGGTTTGCAACTTACTAAACCATATTCTTTGCAAAAAACATGTGGTAGCACAAAAAGAAGGAATGGATGATAACATGACTTGATCCACGTTATCACTGGAGTTAAATGGTTTGGCATAAGACTGGCATGCTTCAACACTGCCATCTTACCACCTCTCATGTCACCACATGATTATGTAAACCCACATCAAATAGCATATGGAGTTTCAAAGCTCACTTTCATCATCTTTGCATGCTATATAGCACTTACTGCTATGCATATAAACATGCCATGAACTAACTACTCAATGCAAACATAGCAAAACACTCATCATATCAAAGGTTCAAACATGCTTGCCTGGTTCGAAGTAGTCGGAGTCTAGCTCGGTGAAGTTCGCGTTTCCGTCACCTCCTCCGGTATCTACGGTATAAAGAAAAGACGTACTAACGTAAATACCGTGTGTGCACAAAAAGTGTTCCAAATATTTTTCAAATAAATATGATAAAAACTAGAAAGAAAAATAAAGGTGACAGAAAAAGAATCAACCAAAAATCATTTTGTCTAAAAGTTATTAAAGATTTAACCCAGGGACTTGTGTGTAATGAAACAGAAACTTTCCGGGGGCAGAACAAAAAAGGACAGAAAAACGTTTCAGATTGAAAGCGTATTTGCCCGAAGGCGCTTCGAGAAAAAACGGTTCGAATATGAAAGAGAGGCTGACGAGGGGGTCCCACTCGTCAGGTTTAAAAATTTGAGAGAGAAAACAGAGCGCGCCGGCGCCCGAAGGTTGCGATGGTCGGCGACGGCGATCCACGGCGAGTTAGGAGGAGTGGATGGTACCTACAGGTTCCTTGGTTTCTTCTGCACCTGTGGGTGGTGAAGTTGGTCGTCGGCGAGCACCACGTCGACGGCGACCTCAACTCCGGCGGATGGTGGTTCGGGTGTTGTTGGATCTCGTCGGGGAGGGCTGCAAACTTCAAATTGGGACGTGGGTTAGTGGAGTGGGTGCACTAGGATGCCACTGGTACAACGTGAGAGGTGGGGGTGCACGCACTCGAGCTAACCTTGCCGGAGCCTGAAGCGGATCGGGGCGGCCGGAGACGGAGGAGAAGGCCTCCTCGGGATCCACCTAGGTGTCGAGCGCAGTTCTGGCGAGGTGGAGGGAGTGGTGCTGGTCGAAGGCGAGCTCGGGGTGGCTATTTATAGCTGGCCCGAGGCGGTTCCCGCGAACGGGATAACTCCGGCGGCGATTACGGCGATGCAGTGGCCGGACGGGTGGTTTAGGTGGCTGGGCATCAACGTGATGATCCACTGGTTCCCCTCAAACGATAACCTTGGTTGGATTAGACTTGCTCCGCGGTTTCAAAGGAACGGCGCTTCGCGGGCCCGTCGGCGGCAGGGAGCATGCTCTGTGCTTGCCAGGCCAACGGCGACGGTCCCACAGCATGCGCTGCCAAGCAGAAGGCCACGCGGAGGCCTCAGGTGGCTTGGGCGGTGCTGGACGGCGCAGAAGGCTGGTGCTGGCTCCCGCTGGCCGCCACGGTTGGCTCTGCCACCGCAGAAGTTGCCGGCGTCGGCGAGGCACGCCGCCACCGACACCTGCGCCCATCCAAGAGAACGTGCGCGCTCTAGATAAGGAGGAGGAGCAGTGTGCATAGCGCCAGAGTGTGCACTGGTGAGATCGATGTCGAGTCTCTGAAGAAAACGACACTGACGGCCGACTGAAACATTGAACTCCGAACATGTACAGTAACAGTGCAGGCCAGGTGCTCGATGAAATGATTTTGGCATGTGGGAAATTTATCTGGAGCTGACCTTTGGTGAGGTGGCCTCTCAATGCACCTGGGGGCTGCCTGATTTTTGGGAGAATTTTTGGAAAAGGAAAAATGTGAATTTCACCAAAAATGACGAATCTGGTCCAAACTTGCAGTGAGCAAAACCTGAAAAATTTGAATTGTGGAAGAGTGGATCTTGATGGTTCTAGGTTGGGATTTCTAAGGACTAGTCAGAGGGGTTGGTTTGAGATCAAAACTCAAAAGGAAACAGATACTTCCTTTGTAAATCACCTAAGTCCAAAATAAAAGGCAGAAATTGTTTTGGGGTTAAAATAAATGGAATAAAAATCCAAAATGGGTTGGACTTGCTAGGATTGGCTACTTGACTTGACCCAAAGTGGAGGGAGGTATTTTGGAGGGAAATTTTAACATGAGGCATGGTGAAATAGAATGGTTGGAATAAAAAGGAATGAATCCAAAACTCCAAGGATTTCTTTTTAAATGAAAAACTTTTAAAATAAATTGTGATGATGTCACACCAATGAAAAGCCTTCAAAGCCAAACATTAAGGTTGAGGATGACCCAAAATAAAGATTTTGACATAAGAGAAAATATTTGAGAAGGAGAGTCTTTTTTAAAAAAATTGAATAGCCTCCTTCAAATCAAACAAAGAATTTACTAAAAAACAAATGAAAATTTTTGGAGTGTCACAGAAACGAGCCGCATCCAGTGCTGGTGGTGGTTGGGCTTGGGGTCGCCGGAAACGGCGCCGGCGACGACCTTGGCGGCTGCCGGAGCTCGGGTGAGCTCGGGCTCGTCGCTAGGAGCCACGGCGAGGAGCGTGGAGTGGTGCGGTGAGCTCCTGGGGGTACGGTAAGGTCAACGGGCAGGGTGGCGTGGCAGTTGCGTGGCCGGAGTCACGTCGGCGACGAGCTCAGCGGCGGCGCGTGCGGGTAAGCTTCGTGCAATCGCTACGATGCTCGAGAGAGAAAATGGAGAGGATGGGGAGGTAGCTAGGCTCACGGTGGTCACGGCGGAGCAGACGGCGAGGCCGGAGATGAGCTGCTGCGGCGGTGACGGCGAAAGGGATCTCCGGCGACGGTCGGTGAAGTCGGGGTTGGTGGAGGCGGTGCAGAGCGTGCGAGCGCTCGGGGCTCGGCTAGCTCGACGGAGCGGACGACGACGGAGCTCATGGACACGGTGGAGCGGCGCGAGGACGATGGTGGGCGCGGCTACGACGGCGGGACGGCAGCGGCTGCTTCGGCCATGGCGGGAGAGGGCGAGAGAGAGAGGACAGGGGGGAGTGTGGGGTGTCCAGGGGCTCGGGGCGGCGTCGAGGAGGCCCTTCGAGGCGTCGCGCTCGCGCGGGCGACGCAGGCAGGTAGGGAGGTGGCGTGGAGAGCTCGACGGCGTCGCGCTGTCCCTCCTCTGCCTACTGGCAGAGGTAGGTGGTGACTGGCACGGGCCGGGTGGGCCGGCCCAGCCAGGTAAGTGGCCTCTGGCCTTTCTCTCTCTCTCCTTTTTCATTTAATTTGCTTTTCTATTTTTCTGTAAATGTTGGGCTTTATTGAAAATACTAAAACGTTTCCAAAAATCCTATAAATAATTGTGGGCTCTGTTGGGATTATTCCTAAGAGCCCTCACTTAAATCCAGAATTATTTGGGCATTTGAATTATTTTATAGCATTTAAATGCCCAAATGCAAATAGATAAAGAATTAATTCAATGATCTTAAGTGTCCTAGAAAAATCTGAACCAATTTTGGCAGAGGTTCTGGACCAAGGCAAAAATGATGGACATTTTAGAAAGGCATTTCAGGTTCATTAAAATTATTTTTAGTAAACCCTAGTTGGTTTCAGGGGGGCTGGGGGTTCTGTCATCCCCATTTCCAGTTTCTGATGAAAGGTAAACATGATGCAGCACTCTAATGCATGAACTAGCTAGGGTGTGACAGCACTGGTGAGGTGATTGACGACATCTACATGGCCTGGGCGACGCAGACATGTAGCTAGTGGCGTGGCGCCCGTGTCGCGTCGTGCAATGTCCTGCTAGTAGGCAGAGGTAGGGGATGACTAGCATGCGGGCCGGCTGGGCTGGCTAGTGACTTTCCTCTCTCTCTCTCTCTACTTTTTCCATTTAGTTGTTATTTTCTTTTGTCTGTTTTGATTTGATTTCAAACAGAATCATTTTGTAAAATCCTGAAATAAATTGTGGACTCTTTCTGAATTATTCCAGTGGCCCTCAATTAGGTTTGGAATTATTTGAGCATTTAAAGTATTTATTGCAATTAAATGCCCAAATTCAAATACTTTATGGCTTAATTCAAAAATCCAAAAGTGTCCGAAAAATGTGTGCATCGTTTTTGGCAGAGATTTGCACCTTTTTCAAAAATCAACTTTTTTGAAGGGCATTTTGGATTCATTGAAAGTATTTTTAGCTGATCCTATTATTTTCGAAGGGTTTGTTGGATCCCCAATTCAAAATTCAAGAAAATTTAAACATGATGCACATGCAAGACTAGCCCAAGTGCAAAGCTAAACTAGGGTTGTGACATATATCATCTGAATTTTTTCCTCAACAGAACTCTAAATTCAATTTCAGTAAAATACAACCTACTATGAGTGACATGCGGGCGTTGACCTCACTATTACTCTTACGGTTCGCACGACAAGAAAAAATGATGACATTTTGACAACAACAAAAAGGCAAATAAAACGCATAAAAACTCACTAAATTCCAACAACACAGAGTCCTATTAACAAAGTCTGGTGGCAGGAACCGCTGGTTTCTTACCGTAATAAGAAAGCAAAAGGGAAGGAAATAGTCTAGCAATATGTTGTGTGAGAGTTTCTACGCAGCTTTTGTGAGCGTTTTTATTAGTGAGAAAGAAATATCGTGTGAGGAGATCCTTTTGCACTCCTTTCACCTCCGCGTGTTTTCCGATTCTATTTTAATCTGGGCTGTTATTGGTTTTTTTTTTCAGTGAGAAATGAAATTATGTGTAGGCTAAAAGCTCAGGTTTTGTTGGCACGCGAGGGTGCTGGAAATGAAATAACATAAATTACATTCATAAGCATTGTCGTGCAGTGAGGGTGCTCCGAGCTAGATTATTTACCATTTGACCGATAGACCACCGACACCGACGGATTTTTTGCGCAGCATGATCTGGCGAGGGACATGCACCATCTGAGCGGCCTGCAGATGTAACATTAGCAGCGATGTCACCACGTAAGCACCAGAAATTATTACTCCTCCTTAATGTAACAAAGCAGAAGAAAAATAGCCCGTGATCTGACATTAGCTATGCGCAAGCAGACGCTTTCGGATTTCTATTTTCCAGGCGCTTCTAAAGGGAGTGCATGATGTGGAAAACTCACGAAAAAATTGGCATGCATAGCATAAACGCAAGGTAAATGGCTAGGATTGTTTTGGAAGAAAGATCGGAAAATCTTTGCTTACCTTGAGGCTGGGCAGCTACGTCGCATGATTCCATTCATCCGAGAGAGCAGAGCATGAGGGCGTCGCTTACGGTGCCCAGAACCAGGCTGACCGACGGCTCGCCGGCGATCGCTAGTGAGCCGTGCCTCAAAAAGTTCGTGTGGAGACGGAGAGAGCCGTGTGCTGGCGATGGAGCTGGGCTACGTGTTAAGCATGTCGAGGACGGCAGGTGGCGGGGTTGAGGTGGCGGTCGGGCCAGCCTGCATGCGCGCCAACTGTTTGAAGGAATGGACGCCCTAGCTTGGCAAGAAAGCCCGGACTCGCCACGTCGTGCACCGCTTGAACGCTGTCGACACGTCGTCAGCAATTTGCATGCTCGACTTTTTGTTTCACTCGTCTCGACAACAGACTCTCCTCCACTTAGGTTTTCAGGGGTTAAGTCTGAGCTGTTTTCTCACGAAAAACAATATTGAAAAATTATTCACGACCATGAAAAATATATTCATAAATTCTAAAAAAATCATGACATCTTGAAAGAGGTCCATGAATTTTTTTAAATGCTCGCAAGTTGTTTTACAATGTTTGAAGAAAAAATGTTGCGGATTAAATAAGATGTTTGTTAATTTAAAAATTGTTCTAAAAGTCTTAAAGCTTGTTTGGAGCTATTTGCAAGCTGTCGCAGTGGTTGTATGGTGCTCTTTGTGTTACTTCTTGGTGGATGTGTTGTTTGTTTTTTGTGGGCTACAATAAACTGATATAACCATCACCGGTGGCCATCAAGACTAAAATGTGTAACAATAGTACAATCAAACGGAACATTTTACCTTCCTCCCAAAACAAACAACACATAGTCTTAAAAGCTTCCGTGCCTTGGAAGTTGCTTGTGGCCCATCCATAACGGATATTTAGCACTTTCATATTGTTTGGGGCTATTCGCAGGCTCTCGCAATGGTTGTATGGTGCTCTTTGTGTTACTTCTCGATGGATGTGTTGTTGTTTTTTTTGTGTGTGGGCTACAATAAACTGATATAACCATCACCAGTGGCCATCAAGACTAAAATGCGTAACAATAGTACAACCAAACATGGAACATTTTTACCTTCCTCCCAAAACAAAAACCACATGGAATAGCATGCCAAGCCGGTACCGACGAAAGAAAACACAATCACATACATCATAATTAAAGCCCAAACCAACAAAGCTAAAACCAAACTGAAACAATCTACTTCAATAATCGGGAGTCTGGAAGCTCTGGTCTCGCGTGTAATACGCACGATATCAAGCAAACGAGCCTAGCCACGAGCCACATAGCGCTATGTGCATATTTGCACTGGTGATTCTTTGTCGGTCGCTTTCCACCGGACTTTTTTTTATTTGGGTCATTTTTTATTAAAACAATTTCCATTTTCTATAAGAGTTAACCATTTTTTAGGGGGTGTTATAAGAGATAACTAAGATGCGAGCAAACATGTATGGCCATGGCCCATGTAGCCCTATGTTCTTATTGTGTTAAAGATTGTTTTTCACTCGGTTTCTCGGTTGTTTTTAAAATTTTATTGGGGTTTTCGACTAATATCTTTTTGAGTTTAAAAAATTATTTTTCAAATTATCAAAAAAATTCTGAAAACTATGAATTTATACAATCTTCATAAATTTAGAAAACATGAAGATGAAAATATATTTATGAATTCAACTTTTTCATGATTTTATAGAAATGATTACGAATTTTTAAAAAGTACCACAGATTTAATAAATATGTGCAAATTTAAAAATATGAAAAATCTTCATAGTTTTCAAAAAAACATTCTCGCTTTTAGAAAACATTTATGAATTTAAACAATATTCATGAACTTATCATATACCTGAGTTTTAAAAAACTTGTAACCGGAAAAGTATCCATTAATAAAAATATAAAATAAACAATTTTTATAGGAGATAACCTTTTTCTAGGGGTGTTATAAGAGATAACTAAGATGTGAGCAAACGCGTATGGCCGTGGCCCATGTAGCCCTATGTTCTCATTGTGTGAAAGATTGTTTTTCACTCGGTTTCTCAGTTATTTTTAAAATTTTATTGGGGTTTTATATTAATATTTTTTGAGCTTAAAAATATTTTTTTTGAATTTTCAAAAATATTCTAAAAACATGAATTTATGCAATCTTCATAAATTTAGAAAAGATGAAGATGAAAATATATTTATGAATTCAATCTTTTCCATGATTTTGTAGAAATGATTACGAATTTTTAAAGAGTACCACAGATTTAATAAATATGTGCAAATTTAAAAATATGAAAAAGTGTTCACTTTTAAAAAAAGTATTCACGCTTTTAGAAAACATTTATGAATTTCAAAAATAATCAGGAACTTATTATATACCTGATTTTTAAAAAACTTGTAAACTAGAAAAGTTATATATGAACATTTTTTATAGGAGATAACCTTTTTTAGGGGTGTTATAAGATATAACTAAGATGCGAGCAAACGCATATGGCCGTGGCCCATGTAGCCCTATGTTATTATCGTGTTAAAGATTGTTTTTCACTTGGTTTCTCAGTTGTTTTTAAATTTTTATTGGGGTTTTCTGTTAATATTTTTTTGAATTTGAAAATATTTATTTTGAATTTTCAAAAATATTCTAAAACATGAATTTATACAATCTTCATAAATTTAGAAAACATGAAGATGAAAATATATTTATGAATTGATTTCTTTCATGATTTTTAAGAAATGATTACGAATTTTTAAAAAGTACCACAGATTTAATAAATATGTGCAAATTTAAAAATATGAAAAAATCTTCACAGTTTTCAAAAATAATATTCACGCTTTTAGAAAACATTTATTATATACCTGAGTTTAAAAACCTGTAAACTTGAAAAGTGTCCATGAATAAAAAATATAAAAATAAACATGATAATGAGGAAAAAAACATTAGAAGAAACAAAAGAACCAAACGAAACATTCCCAAAATCGAAAGGACCATTCTGCATGACCGACCCAATAGCGTCTGCGGGGGAGTCCTTGTTTGCTCAAACGCCTCAGTTGTATTCACGAAATTTGATATCCATAATAACCTTTGGGACAAAACAAAATTAATTCTCCAACTAAAAAGTGGAGCGACATAGCGTGCTTTACCCTCTAGTATGTCTCTGATCCAACAAGGAAAATACTTATGACTAGAATGAACAAAATGCGGTGTGGACGACAACAATCCAAGCAGACATGGGTTTTGTCCGTATTTTGTTCGTTTGAGCCGACATCCGCACAACAGACATGGGGCGGACACGTGCGGCCAGCCGATGTACCCAATGCGCAAGAGACGGAAAGGACATGTGAGGCTACCGGTGAGAAGGCGCGTGATGTTTGGGACGTCGCGCAGTCCATCCTCGGTAGCATCGGCGGCACGTGGGGACGAAATGCGGCTATGTCATCCTGGAAGGGTTGCAAAGCAGAAAGTAGGAGGAGCGCGTGGACGAGATGCAATTGTGTCGTCCACTGATTAATTGATGCATATAGTACACACTTGCAGATGAACATGGACCACGAGCCAGTTGTGTACATCGTCCCTGCCGACAACGGGGCAGCAGTCCGTCCGACATGAAATTGAATTTCTCCCCTCGCGCCATGTCGGTGGCTGCAGCTTCCCCTCCTTGTCCTCCACCTCTCTTGCGGCTTGGAGATCTTCTCGGCACACTAGGGATTAGTAAGGGGACTAAGGGAATGTTTGGTTCGAGGCCTGGAGCAAAATTGTCTGGCCACAAACTTGCCTGGAATGTGCCTGAGCTATGTTTGGTTGCTGTCCTAGACTTCTGCTTTTAGTCTGGCCTGACAAAGTTGACAAGGTCATTAGCCTGCGTTGACCAGCAGGCATGTGATTAGCCTGGGCCAGGCGATCCATTTCTTACGCCTGGGTGTACTGCCGCAGCTGCCTGGCGTTTTTTTATTGTTTCTTTTGCATGGTATGGCCTGACAAAGAAACAAGAACAACAATGACCAATCCATCTGCCAATATATTTTCGAAAAGTCGAATGCTAAGCGATAATGGTTTTGTGAAAGATTCTAGGATGTTAATTGGTAAAAGAATAGAGTTGGTTTATTATATTTCTCAAAATAGCTCAATCCTTTTTTGCAAAGACCTGCATAAAAATATGTCGCTCATGTGAGCGCGCTGCCGGTTTCCCAAGGTCTCCTCAGCTGCTGCTCGCCGGCAAGATCTAGGCATGGCGGCTCGGTTCAGAAAGAAAGGCGGCGACCAACGCCAGTGGAGCGCGGCGGCGACATGTGCCCAGGGCCTCGCCAGTGCGTGGTTCCTCATCGCAGCACTTGTGGAGACAGAGGCCCAGATCGTGCGCGGTTGCTTATATGTGGGACCAGGGCGGACATGAGAAGGCACTAGCAGACGACGGGAGCGTCCGCTTCGTCCATTTCTGGCTCATATTTGCGTCAAGTTTGGACCGGGATAGGCGATAAACAAACACCAGATAAACGGTCACCTGGTTGGGCCAAGTTTTTTTTGTCCGAATGACCCAAAAGAATCTGTCCGTTGGAGTTGCGCTCATTTCACCTACTTGCTAAGAAAGCAAATCTACGTTGGACCATCTCAAAAAAAACTATGTTGGACCAAGAGCATGGAGAGGATGGCTCTACCCAACAAAATCTCATAAAATTTGTTGACAGCATAGCAAAATCTCATAAAAAAGTTGACAACACAGCAAAATCTTATATTTACGGTAAGAATTCAATGAGATTCTGAGAATTTATTCCCCATTAGTTTCAGCTACAGCTACACCAGACAAACCTCAACTTTTCGGTCGCGTCCCACGCTCTGTCCACCCGCCGCCAACACACACGCAACACAATTTAAAAATGATCCAAGCAGAGCCCGACCTGGCACGCGTTTCGAATTCGAAAGAGGAAGGAAAGAAACGCCCAACGGTCCCCTCCCCCAAATCTCCAATTCAAAACCCTCCTCCCCCCATCTCTCCTCCTCCGAAGAAGTTGCGATCCATTCCTTTAAATAGTTGTTCCATTAAATAATTTCCTTTTTTTTAAAGCAATAAGGATCGCGAGCAAACACGTAGGGCGGAGGCCCATGTAGCGCCATGTGCTTATTGTGTTGGAGGTTTATTTTCCGCCTGGTTTTTCAGCAGATTTTTTATAGTTTTGTTTGGTTTTCTATTAAATCATTTTTTATTTTCAAAAATATTAGATTTTCTTTAATTTACAAACATATTCACGTTTTTACAAATGAATTATACAATCTTTGTAAATTTAAAAACCATGGAGATGATAAATATATTCATGAATTGTGAAAAATGTTCATGGGTTTTCATATTGTTCACAAATCTGTAGAAATGGTTACGAATTTTAAAAATGTTCATATATTTAAGAAATATTTGCATATACAATAATATCAAGAAAAAAATATTTATGCTTTATGAAATGTTCATAATTTTAGAAAACATTTATGATTTTAATGGGACTCTGCTTGCTATTACAGACAGTAGCTACCGACCGAAGTAAATGTTCATGAATTTAAAATATATTCTCATTTTTAAATACCCATAAATTTTAAAATTATTCACCAAAAATGAACATGAAAATGAAGGGAAAACCCCGGCAGTAAAAAATAGTATTCACAAAATGTTCCCAAAATCAGAAGGACCATCCTACATAAACGGCACAGCAGAGCCCGCAGGGTGGTCCGCATTTGCTTGAACGCCTGTACGAAATATGAATTGCCATAATAACTCTTGGGAGAAAAATAAAATTAATTTTCCAACAAAAAACGACGCGACAGAGCGTTCACTACTAGAATGGACAAAATGCAGCGCGGACAACAAATGGTCTCATCTCACCTAAAAAGTAGACTTAAATCCCATATTACCTTTTGCGAGTAAAAGCAAACCTGGATTCATGCAAGAGTGCGGAGAGCATGCCAATGCCCAGCAAAATCTCATAAATTTAGTTGACAACACAACAAAATCTCATTGAAAAATTGGCAACTCAACAAAATCAAGAATTCAATGAGGCTCTCAGGATTTATTCCCTATTAATTCCAGCGACAACTATAATAACAGACACACCTTAGCATGGACGCGCACGCCTGCAAACCCCACACCGCTCACCAGCGCCTGCCCCACACCATGCACCACCCGGCCACGCCAACCTGCGATGGCACCATGCAATCCATAGGCCGACATTACACATGAAACGAATGAAGGGCCCCACCGTCGCCTTCCTTGGAGCCGGTGCAGACTTCGCCGGCCGCTCCTCCAGTGATGGCGAGACGAGGTGAAGGGAGAAGAGGGCGGCGACACACTCGATCTAGGGTTCCCACTGTGTCGCCAAGGAGGAGGACGGGAGCGACTTGCTGACAAACACGTAGGGGGGCAAATTTGCCCATTCCAACTAAAGATGATCTACGAGCATAGACAGCATGGTTCTACCCAGCAAAATCTTATAAATTCTTTTGACAGCACAGCAAAATCTTGCAAATTTTACCTTGACAACAGAGCAAAACCTCGCATTTACGGTAGTGATTCAAGGAGATTGTGAGGATTTACTCCACCATTAACTCCGGCGATAGCCATGCCAGACAAACCTTCGCTTTTCGGCCCCGTCCGAGACCCGCGTTTGCTCGAACGCCTGTACGAAATATGAATTGCCATAATAACTCTTGGGAGAAAAATAAAATTAATTCTCCAACTAAAAACGACGCGACAGAGCGTTCACTACTAGAATGAACAAAACGCAGCACGGACGACAAATGGTCTCATTTCACCTAAAAAGTAGACTTAAATCCCATATTACTTTGTGCGAGTAAAAACAAACATGGATTCATGCAAGAGCGCAGAGAGCATGCCTATGCCCAGCAAAATCTCATAAATTCCGTTGACAACACAACAAAATCTCATTAAAAAGTTGACAACTCAACAAAATCAAGAATTCAATGAGGCTCTTAGGATTTATTCCCTATTAATTCCAGCGACAACTATAACAGACACACCTTAGCATGGGCGCGCACGCCCGCAAGCCACTCTGCTCACCGGCGCCTGACCCACACCCTGCACCACCCTGCCACGCCGACCCGCGCTGGCACCGTGCAACCCATAGGCCGCCATTACTCATGAAACGGACGAAGGGCCCCACCGCCGCCTTCCTTGGAGCCGATGCGGGCTCCGTCGGCCGCTCCTCCGACGACGGCGAGACGAGGTGAAGGGAGAAGAGGGTGGCGGCGCTCTCGATCTAGGGTATCCACTGTGTCGCGAAGAAGGACGGCGCGGGGGGCGGGACCGACTTGCCGATAGACATTTAGGGGGTTCAAATTTTGCCCATTCAAGTTAAAGATGCTCCAAGACCATGGACAGCATGGCTCCACCCAGCAAAATCTCATAAATTCTTTTGACAGCACAGCAAATCTCGCAAATTTTACCTTGACAGCACAGCAAAATCTCACATTTACGGTAGTGATTCAAGGAGATTGTGAGGATTTACTCCCCTCATTAACTCCGGCGACAGCCATGCCAGACAAACCTCCGCTTTTCGTCCCCGTCCGAGGCTCCTCCGTCCGTCCACCACGGACGGACGCGACGCCATTTAACAAGGACCCGAGCCGAGCCCGAGCCCGGCCTGGACATTCGAAACTCGAAAGAGGAAGCAAAGCAACGCCCACGGCCCACCCAACGGTCGCCTCCCCTCCCCCCACAAATCCCCGATTCAAAACCCTCCTCCCTCCCCCCATCTCCGACGAACTCGCGATCCACTCCTCCGACCCACCTTCCCCTCTCCCTCTCCCTCTCGCTCGAATTCGGACGGACCTGCCGGGCGACGCCTCGCCGTCGATGGAGGAGGGGAGCAGCGAGGCCGTCCAGGACGGCGGGGCCCTGTCCGCCGCGTCGGTGGGGACGGAGGCGGCGGCGGTTGTGAGGAAGACGGTGAAGATGTCCGAGACCCGCGACTTCATCCCCTGCGCCGACGCCAGCGAGGGTACGTCCGTGCGTGCGTGCGTTCGCGAGCGCGAGCGGATCTAGGTCGCCGTGTTTCGGGGGATTAATTATCTCATCGGTTGTTTTTTGCATCTCTCTTTCCAGGGGATGGTTCCAGATCCTCGGGGTCGTCGTCGGCGGCGGCGGCCCTGCCGGACGTCGCCAGCTGCACCGGCTCGTCGGAGGCCGCCCCGCGCGACGACGCGGACGCGGACGCGGAGATCCACCACACGCCCGACTACGCCCGGAGGGCCCCCGCGGGCCGCCTCGGGATCGCGCCGCTCGAGCTCTTCTCCGCGGCCCCGTCGCCGCCAGCGGCGCCCCGTCCTCCCACCAAGGCCGCGGACTCCGAAGACGCCGCCGCCGACGGTGCTGCCGCGCCGGAGGCCGGTGCGGGTGGAGGGGCGCAGGAGGGCGCCATGGGCTGTCAGATCGCGCGCACTGACAAGGTAACGGCTTCAAGATTCGCCCCAGAATTCCCCTGCTGTTTTCCTCCTGGGCGGTGTCCAGTGCAAAATTAAATCGCTGCATTTGGTTGCAGGGCAATGGCGACTGCTGTGGCCAGCTGAGGCAGGAGTACGACTCACTCCTGAGGGAGAAAGGCGAGTGCAGGAGGGTGCTGGAGGATCTCATGAGGGAGAACGAGCTCAAGACCAAGGAGTGCCACGAGGCGCAGACGTCCCTGCGCGACCTGCAGATGGAGCTCATGCGCAAGTCCATGCACGTCGGCTCTCTCGGTAACAAGAACTTGTCTCAACTCCAGATGCACTTGTTCAGTGACAGTAGGAGCAGACTGAATTTTACCAATTCTGTCTTCTGCGATTAAAACAAACAAATCCACGACAGAGTTGCAGCAAACTTATTTTATCAATTCTTTCTTCTGTGATGATCAAAACAAATCCACAACAGTTGTTCCATGGCACTTGCAGCAAACTGACTTTTATTACTTCTATCATCAGTAATCAGACAATGGTGTTGGTCTTGCTAACTGTTAGAACTAGAATTTTCATGTTAGGCTTTTCCTTGCTGATTGGAAACATTTTGTGAAACTTTTGTTATTCATGCAGCATTTGCGGTGGAAGGGCAAGTGAAGGAGAAGACTCGTTGGCGCCAACTACTTAAAGACCTGAGTGAGAAATTTAAGGTATGTATTTGGCCTGAAGTTTTTGTTTGTTTTTACAGTACACTCTTGAGCTTGGCAGAGTGAATGGCTCGACTTACTCACTTTATTGTGATGATCTGCAGGCGTTAAAGACAGAACACCAGATTTTACTGAAAGAATCAGAGGAATACAAAAAGTGCTTGTCAGATGCTACACAGATGACTACAACAATTCATCAATATGGTATGTTTGCAGAGTGGTTAACCAAACTGAACTAGTTGTGTACTCTTCAGTTTTCCTTTCTGTATCCACCTCCAACCAAAGGAAACAAACATGATTTCTTTTTTTCATTTCAACAGTGAGCCAATATGCAAGTTTAGAATCTGAATTTAAGGACCTGAAAGAGAAGTTCAGCGAGGAAGCAAAGGAACGCAAGGATCTTTATAACAAGCTTATAGAGCTCAAAGGTAAGCTGTTTATTCTGGTATCAGTGTATACATTGTTACTGCAAGAAATGTTGACAATAGGACCTAACGCGAATTGCACACTGCTTAGGTAATATAAGAGTGTTTTGCCGTTGTCGGCCACTAAACACAGAAGAAACAGCAGAAGGAGCTTCAATGGCGATCGACTTTGATTCTGCAAAAGATGGGGAGCTCATTGTTAGAGGCCATGTATCATCGAAGAAAGTCTTTAAATTCGATTCAGTCTTCAACCCTGAAGAAGACCAAGGTAATTCACTCGTCGATGCAGTTACTCACCTTGCATCGTTTCTCTTGTTTTTAACAATTCATCTTCTTCAACTTGTATACAGAGAAAGTGTTTGAGAAAACTGCCCCATTTGCAACTTCGGTGTTGGATGGATTCAATGTTTGTATCTTCGCTTACGGGCAAACCGGCACTGGCAAAACATTTACAATGGAAGGAACTGAAGGTGCTCGAGGGGTTAACTACAGAATTCTGGATGAGCTCTTTCGAGTAGTCAAGGACAGACATGACCTCTTCCAATACGAGATTACTGTTAGTGCCTTGGAAGTATACAATGAACAAATTCATGATTTGCTCCTGACAGGGTCCCAACCAAGCACAACGACAAAAAGGTACGTCACTTGTGAGTTATATCATCAGATACAACATTGTGTGAAGATACTGTACATCATGATACCTTGTGCACAGGCTAGAAGTGAGACAAGTTGCAGAAGGAGTTCATCATGTACCAGGACTGGTTGAAGCACGAGTCAGTAACATGGATGAGGCCTGGGATGTCCTGCAAACTGGAAGCAAAGCCAGAGTTGTTGGTTCCACAAATGCTAACGAGCACAGCAGCCGGTCGCACTGGTCAGTACCTTGATGTTCTTACCGCTGCTCACCAGTTTTCCATTCACTTGCACTAAGTAGTGGATTGTAAAATCATGTCCTAACTAATTTTCCATTCAGTATACATTGTGTGATGGTCAAAGGAGAAAACTTGATGAATGGAGAGCGCACAAACAGTAAACTGTGGCTCATTGACCTAGCCGGAAGTGAGCGTGTGGCAAAGACAGATGCTCAAGGCGAACGACTGAAAGAAGCACAGAATATTAATAAGTCCCTTTCTGCACTTGGAGATGTCATATCTGCTCTTGCAACTAAGAGCCAGCATATACCCTTCAGGTTTCAAACTTTCAAACCTTGGTTATAATTTGCACTGGTGATTATATATAAGATCTCGCTAACATATCTATTCTCAAACTGGCAGGAATTCAAAGTTAACGCACTTGCTGCAAGACTCACTAAGTATGCAATTTTCTTCTCTTCTCCTTATGCTGGCATGATTTGAACTGTTTTGGTAATAATGTGTGTAAGCACTGCAGGTGGAGACTCCAAAACTTTGATGTTTGTTCAAATTAGCCCCAACGAAAATGACGTGGGCGAAACTCTCTGCTCGCTGAACTTTGCGAGCAGGGTGAGGGGGATAGAGCTTGGACAGGCAAGGAAACAAGTTGATGTTGGAGAACTGTCAAGATATAAGCTTATGGTACTCTATTGCCCTTCCTGCTAATCCATATTTTAATACAACTTTAACCTCTGGATGTCTAAAATCTGAATGCATGCTCTTGTTGTTGTGCTAGGTTGGCAGAGCCAAACAGGACTGCAAGAGGAAAGATGCTCAGATCAAGAGCATGGAAGAAACAATCCAATCCCTTGAAGCCAAGAACAAGGCCAAGGACCTGCTCACCATGAATCTCCAAGATAAGGTACTTCGCGTCGCCTTCGACTTCTTTCAGCATCCCATTGTAACCACCATGGCTTAAATAGTGCAGGTTGCATTGCAACCACCATGGCTGAAATAGTACAAGCTGCCTTGTCACTGCTATGCATGAAGAATCATCATGTTCACCGTTGCTTATCTTTCTTTTCAGATAAAAGAGTTGGAATCACAGCTGCTGGTTGAGAGGAAGATAGCGAGGCAGCATGTCGACAACAAGATCGCCCAAGACGTCGAACGAAAGCAGCAGCAGCAGCAAAGCCTCAAGGAAGAGAACAACACCTACATGAGAAGCCCCATGTCAGAGAGGAACCTCAACAGCACCATGGAGAGACCGCCACTATCAGCAGCACCCAAAAAGGACCTCGGGATGATGGCGAAGCAGCCATTTTCGGACAGCAACAACAGCGACACGTACAGCTTCAACCAGCTCATGTCCCTTGCCGAGGAGAAGGAGAACGCCAACCCAGACACCGCCGCGAAGGCCAGGCGTGTCTCACTCTGCAACGGAGGAGCGCACCAGCCCCGCCGCAGCTCGCTGATCCCGCTGCCGCGCCGCAACTCGCTGATGCCGCTCCCCGCCGGCAGCGGCGCCAAGACGCCTGCACCGGCATTGGCGGCGGCGTCACCCCTTGACAAGATCAAGGAGTACTCCTCGCCGCCATTGAGCTCGCCGCCCGTGATGTCCAACGACAAGGGCGGCAGCAGGAGCAAGAGGATCAACAGCATCCTGCGGCGCAGCCTGCAGAAGAAGGTGGTCATCCGGCCGCCGCCGTCGGGGCAGGCGGGGAGGAGGACCGGCGCCGGTGCCGCCGCCGCGGCCGCACAGGGCATCGACAGCGCTCGCCGGGCGGCACGGCGCGCGCGGCGGCAGCGGCGGCCCCGGCGGCGGTGCGCCCAGGGGCGGCGTGCACCAGAACAGGGACAAGGAGAGAGGCTGGAACCACTGATGATGATCGTCAGCTGAGCTCTGGTGATGAAGAAGGGATCTGTAGATTGTCTGGGTAGGAGGAAAAGAAAAGGGTAGATGTTGTTTATAGTTTTGAGTCTGAGTTCGAGTTCTCGGGTATTGTGAGAGAACAGCTCTGGGTTTCTTCTTGTTTTATTTGTTGTTAAAAATAGAGATTTGGCGAGCGGTGGAGCCTCTGGCTGTCGGATGAAACGTCATCATCTGCCCACGAAACAAATTTGCTGGTTCTCATCAGGTTTGCAAGTGCTTCCGGTTTGAGTGTGAGAAGTGCTTATGCATCCTCAGTTAAGCATGTGGGTTGTGCTCTTTTGTTGCGTTTCAGTGTTCAAGGGGGCGTCAGCTCATATATTTACATTTTTGTTTGTTGTTTTCCGCTGTTCTATATGTCAGAGAATTAAAGGGTGAAAGGAAAAGCTGTTATCTTTTTGCGGAAAGGAAATACTCCTTCCTCTCATAATGTAAGACGTCAAAAAACGTACTCCCTCCGTCCCAAAATTCTTGTCTTAGATAATTTTGGGACGGAGGAAGTATTACATTATGGGATGGAGGGAGTACTTTTCAAGTCAGTTATTCAGGCAACCCCTCTTATGGCAGTTGTTTTCAAGTTGTCAAGGGGGATCTGGAAGGCGGTAGCAGAATGAGATAGCTCGCTTTTGGTGCGGAGATGATGATCTTGGAAATAAGATGCAACATGCGTGATGGAAGATGTGCAAGAAAAAGGGAGGAGGCATGAGGTGAGACGTTTATATCTTTCATCACTCTCGTCCCAAGACTGATGGAGCTGCCAGACCATCTGAATTCAGGCCAATCTCACTCCTCAACTGTACCCTCAAAATCATCACAAAACTTCTGGCCAATAGACTACAAAAGATAATTCTGCAATGGTGCGTAGAAACCAATATAGATTTCTTAACAACAGATGCATACAGGATTGTCTAGCATGGACCTATGAATATATCCACCAATGCCATCAGTCCAAGCAAGAAATTGTCCTTCTTAAACTGGATTTTGAGAAGATTTTATATATGGGCAGCCATGATACAATTTTTGAAATCTTGAAGGCAAAGGGTTTTGGTGACAGATGGCTGCAATGGATCAAATTAATATATAGCACTGGTCACTCTTCAGTGTTACTTAATGGAGTCCCAGACAAACAGTTCCTTTGCAAGAAAGGAGTCAGACAAGGGGACCCCTTTTCTCCACTGATCTTTGTCATTGCTGCAAATCTATTGCAAACTATGATGAATGAAGCAATGCATAATGACCTTGTGGAATCCCCCATGATGCACAACTCATGCCCAGACTATCCTATAATTCAGTATGCATATGACACTATGCTAGTGGCTAATGCTGAAGCTACACAACTAAATCACATCAAGAGTCTGCTACTTCATTTTGCAGCCTACACTAGCCTGAAAGGAAACTACTCGAAGTCCACCTTAATCCCAATCTACACTGTTGATGATAAAATAACCCAACTCTCCTCTATGCTGCGCTGTAAGGTGGGATCATTCCCACAAAAGTATGGCCTCCCATTATGCCTGAATAAACCTAGATTGGAGGGTTATGCTCCTATGCTCAAAAAGATTGAAAATAGGATGTTATGTTGTTCCACTCTTCTATCTACTAGAGATAAGCTCACACTGGTTAAATCTGTGTTCTATGGCATACCAATCTTCTTCATGTGTACACTGATGATCCCAAAGACAGTGGCTAAACAACTTAACATCTACCTGAAGAATCGTGTCTGGAGAAAATTTGGTACTAGGGAGAGAGGTATGGACATATTGCTTGGGAGAAAGTTTGCATCCCCAAAGAACATGGTGGTTTAGGGGTCCTTGACATCTCTATTCATAATCAGACTCTGCTCATGAAATTCTTACACAAATTCCTCAACAAATATGAACTCCATGGGTAAAGATCATCTGGGAGACTCGTTATCCCAATAGTAAACCTAGAGAGCGGCTGGTATGATCTTTCTCAGATCATTACTAGCTTACAAGGAGCATGCCTTGTGTAAAGTTGGATTGGGGAACGCAACACTGTTCTGGACAGATAAATGGCATGGGCAACCTCTTAACACCTCATACCCTGAGATGTTTTCTTTCTCCAACAGCAAATACATTACAGTACAACAAGCTTTCAATCTGCAAGACCTGAGCATGATATTTCAGGGACCTCTATCTCTCATTGCTTTCCAGTAGCTTGACTCTCTGCAAGGAAGCATTGCCAATAGAGCAACACAGGATCCCTGACCAATGGTGTTATTCATGGACCTCCCCGGGATACTTATCCATGAAGATGTATAAACAACTGACTGGGAATAGCTCTGCACATCATCTCTTCAAAGATATCTGGAGCACGTCCTGCAGGCTGAGACACAAAATATTCTTCTGGCTCCTGCTTCATGACAGAGTTAACACTAGGAATATGTTGCAGAGGAGGAGCATGCATTTACAAGACTACAATTGTGCTCTTTGTAGGATAACACCGATGAAACTACACCACATCTAATTTGGAACTGCTCATTTGCATTACACTGCTGGGATCAAATCACTCCTCATCGCCAAAGAGGCATTTCCAAATTTGATGAAATTTCTCACATATGTTCTCAACTTCCCAGAGAAATTGCACTAGAAATTATCATTGTAGGCGGCTGGGGCATTTGGTCATGTAGAAATGACAAGATTTCCATATCTACTACTCCTCATATGGTCTGCTGGAAACATTATCTCAAAGAGGGACTGTGGGCAGCACAGGTCAAGGCAAAACCACAAAAAGCAAAAAGAATAAAGTTCTGGACTGAATTACACTTATGATCATTATCATGTATCCTAGAACTGGTATTGGTTAATTTTCTTTGCTTCTTGTAACTTTGTTGTACTTGTATATTTTTTAATGAAACTTTGCTTCTTGTGACGGTTTCGGCTAAAAAAACCTTTATATCTTTATTAATCTCATTATGTTAGTTAGCAAAGTGGTGTTGGTGACTAATCTAGAACCTAGATTTTTTTTATGTGCGCATGTCCTTGGCGCAAGATTATCCAGATGGAAAATTTTTGAACGTTGCAAAATTCCCCTTGCCTACTGTGCGACTCGTCATTGTGGCGCGGGAGTTGTGTTGTTCGGTGGCACGGGTGAAAGGATCGAGATGGACCTGGAGGGGGGATGAATAGGTACAATTACAAATTTTAATTCTTACTTAGCAATTTTAGGCTATAATACGGAATATGAAAGTGATACAAGAGCTAAGCAAGGGTGAACAAGTTCAACAAGTATATGAATAAGCAAGCACAATATAATTCAAGTCAAGACTAAGAGACAAGTAACCACAAGTAAGGATCTAGGGTTAGGAATAACCGCAACTCCGAGAGATGAGGATGTATGCCGATGTTCACTTCCTTGGAGGGAAGCTACATCACCGTTTAGAGAGGTGGATGTTACCACGAAGGCACACCAATGCGGCTCACCCTATTATCTCTTTGAGATATCACCGCGGAGGTGATTCTCAATCACTAGTGGTAGACCTTGAGGTGGTCTCCAAACCCTCACAAACTTTCTGGGGGTAATCACAATGGTTTGATCCTCACCGAAGAACTCGTACCGCCTAGGAGTCCCCAACCTCCAAGAGTAACAAGATCAAGGGAAACACTCAAAACTTGCTCAAATCACAAATTCCTTTGGTTGTAAGGGGGAGTGGAAGACGATCTATCTTTTGATTGGAGCAACACTCAAGAATCCTCACAAACGCACTTGGGATCTAGGATTTGGTGTAGGAGCAAGAGAGTCGGGGTATTTGTGTTCTTGAGAATCTTCACAATCTGTTGGTCAATCCTCCACCGAAGTAGTAGAGGGGTTTATACAGTAGCAGTGTAAAAATAGTCGTTGGAGCCACCTGAGCTGTGCAGATTACCGGATGTCCGGAGGACACCGGAAAACAGGACCATATGTCCAACCAAGTTGTCGGTCATCCCGCCGTTGAAGACACATACGCGTAGTAGCATAGTGAGAAGAGACTCGTGGAGTGAACAGGCGGACGTCCGGTGCCACGGCCGTCCGGAGAAGACCAGACATCTGTCAATTTTGTTTTGTGGAGCAATCACCAGATTTTCGGTTGACATCCGTCCGATGACCAGTTGTTCAAAGAGGGGCAGAAAACCGCTAAATAGGTTCTGTGGTGGTGACACCAGATTTCTGGGCAGAGCTGGGCGTCCAGTGAGCTGTGCGAGGCCGGACGTCCAGTGAAGACCGGTCGTCCGGTAAAACCAAATACAAAACAACACAACCAAGACAGAAACTCGTGCAGAAGACGTGTTAGCCTAGATATGAAAAGTAGATGACATGAAAAGGTTCTTGTGGGTTTTGAGCAAGTCTTTTACGTGAACCAATGATCCCCTCTTAATAGTGCGGGATCCCTGTATTCAAGAGCATACCAAAGAAGAGTCTACGCCTTTTATTCTTGTTTTTTCCATACTTGAGTAGTTTAGATTCATCCGTCATGATCCACACAATAATCCTTGGGAACTAAACTTGAGATACACTTGGCATGCATTTTTTTTAGAAAAGGGGATTCCCCGGCCTCTGCATCAGATCGATGCATACGGCCTCGCTTATTAAACAAGTAAACAGTGTCTGAAAAAATGGTCTTACAAAAAAGGAACAAAAGCAGCCTATAGCTCACATAGAGCATCAACTGCAAAGCAGAAACGAGAAAAGCCACAACCGGCTGGCATAATAGCAGATAGGTAAACTAAATGTCTATCCTATTACATGATCGTCATCCAAACCGGTTGAAGATATCCCGCGCTACCGTCTCCCACCGGACAGATCCAGTAACCAAACGCTCCCTGGCCTCCGTCGGAGTGAGCAAGGACCACGTACGGATCAGCGCTGTAGCCCGGAATAACACCTGCAAAAAATGAGTATTTGTTGTCCTGTTAAAAATCAAATCATTCCTGCAATTCCAAATTGCCCATAATAACGCACAAACTCCTACACGAATGTGTCTGGCTGTTTCGGACTCAATCCCAACCAGCCACGCCCCAAATAACGTGTTTACCGATCTCGGAGGAGTAATATTAAAGGCAATTTGCACGGTGCGCCACAACCCTTGTGCCAACGGGCAGTCAAAAAATAAATGCTTGATAGTCTCATCCCGATCACAGAAACTACACCTAGTAGATCCTGTCCAGTTGCGCTTAACTAGATTGTCCTTTGTAAGAATAACTTGTTTATGCACAAACCACATAAACACTTTAATCTTCAAAGGAACCTTAACTTTCCAGACCTCCTTGGAAGTAGGTATCACAGATGAATTAATAATATCAATATACATCGATTTTACCGTGAACACCCCAGTTCTAGTTAGTTTCCAACACAACTGGTCGGGCTGAGGATTTAGCTGAACTTCCATCAGCCTACGGACCAAGTGAAGCCATGCTTCCCATCGAGGTCCAACAAGCACTCTCCTAAACTGTATGTTTAGAGGGATAGACTGCATCACTGTGGCAACAAGAGCGTCCCTACGCTGAACAATACGATATAGTGTCGGATATTGTGTAGCCAAAGGCGCGTCACCTAGCCACGTATCCTCCCAGAATCGCGTATCATCTCCATTACCAACAATACATCTCGTTCTGTTGAAGAAAGCGGCTTTAACCCTCATGAGCCCTTTCCAGAACGGCGAATCTGTAGGTCTCAGAGTGACTTGGGATAAAGTCTTTGAGTGCAGATATTTACTACGTAAAATCTGCGCCCAAGTTGCCTCTGTCTCAGAAGACAACTTAAACAGCCACTTACTAAGGAGGCATCTGTTTTTGACTTCAAGATTTCCAATACCAAGTCCCCTTGGTCCTTTGGTCTACAGATAATATCCATGATTAGTTCTCTATATGCATGTTGTCATCAACATCAAAATATGATTAAGGGCATGATTGCACTTTCAACGGGTGTTGTGGACAAGGCGACAACCTTGTTCTGTTTGAAGGAGGTTGAAGGGGAGTCCCGTTGCAAGTCAAAATCCCTGACACTCCCCTCTAATCCTGTTCAATATCTTTGGAGAGAGGATCAACAGACAAGGCCTCATTTTTATTTCCTAATGCAGAAGACGAGTATTTTTTTGAACCGTCACCCGGGGGAGGGCACCCCACCTGAATTTCCTGATGCAGATGTCGAGTATTGATTCGGTGAGTTTGCATTTGGCATTTTTGTTCGTCTGAGAGGTGCTTGGTGGGCGTAAGGGTGGAAAGTGACAGTGGATAATCTGAAATATCCGATATTCGTATATGAGAAAATGCATATTCAAATCCAAAACATCCGCATCCGAATTAAAATGGAAATGAACTTGAAAGATATCCAAGTTTATTTTACAAATACGAATAATTTTTTGACACAAATATGAATATGGAATCGGACACAAATATAGTACAGAATTTTTACACAAATATGAATATGGAAGTGGATATATTCGTATCCGAATAAAATTCCGCACGCTAAATTAAGCAAATCTAGCCACACTATACCAATTATCCAACAACAAAGCCTAATATGTTGTCAAATCTTAGTTTTTGTATGATTGGGTATTATTATGCATCACGGTAGTATTTATTGACTTTTGTTGACTTATTATACCTTGCAAGTTGATTATTTTGTATCACGTAGCTATTGTCTTATTTCCTTTAACTAATATGTCACTATTATTCGTATTCGTTTCAAATTGAGTTACATCCTATATGTATCTGATGGGGAACGTTGCAGAAAATAAAAAATTTCTACGCTTCACCAAGATCAATCTATGGAGTCATCTAGCAACGAGAGAGAGGAGTGCATCTACATACCCTTGTAGATCACGCGCAGAAGCGTTCAAGAGAACGGGGTTGAGGGAGTCGTACTCGTCGTGATCCAAATCACCGAAGATCCTAGTGCCGAACGGACATCACCTCTGCGTTCAACACACGTTCGGTTGGGGAAGACGTCTCCTCCTTCTTGGTCCAGCAAGGGGGAGGGAGAGGTTGATGGAGATCCAGCAGCACGACGGTGTGGTGGTGGAAGTAGCGGCGATCTCGGCAGGGCTTCGCCAAGCTCAGCGAGAGTGAGAGGTGTTACGGAGGGAGAGGGAGGCGCCAGGAGCAGGGGTGCGCAGCCCTTCCTCCCCCCTCTTTATATAGGGGCCCTGGGGGGCGCCGGCCACCAGAGATCCCATCTCAAGGGGGGCGGCGGCCAAGGGGTGGACTTGCCCCCAAGCCAAGGCGCCCCACCCCTGTGGTTTCCAACCCTAGGCGCAGGAGGCCCATAGGGCGCACCAGCCCACCAGGCTGGTTCCTTCCCACTTCAGCCATGTGGCCCTCCGGGATAGGTGGCCCCACCGGTGGACCCACAGGACCCTTCCGGTGGTCCCAGACAATACCGTGACCCGAAACTTTCCGTGGCAAATGGACTTCCTATATATAAATCTTCACCTCCGCACCATTCCGGAACTCCTCGTTACGTCCGGGATCTCATCTGGGACTCCGAACAACTTTTAGGTTACCGCATACTAGTATCTCTACAACCCAAGCGTCACCGAACCTTAAGTGTGTAGACCCTACGGGTTCGGGAGACATGCAGACATGACCGAGACGGCTCTCCAGCCAATAACCAATAGCGGGATCTGGATACCCATGTTGGATCCCACATGTTCCACGATGATCTCATCGAATGAACCACGATGTCGAGGATTCAAGTAATCCCGTATACAATTCCCTTTGTCAATCGGTACGTTACTTGCCCGAGATTCGATCGTCGGTATCCCAATACCTCGTTCAATCTCGTTACCGGCAAGTCACTTTACTCGTACTGTAATGCATGATCCCGTGACCAAACACTTGGTCACATTGATCTTATTATGATGAGCATTACCGAGTGGGCCCAGAGATACCTCTCCGTCATACGGAGTGACAAATCCCAGTCTCGATCCGTGTCAACCAACAGATACTTTCGGGGATACCTGTAGTATACCTTTATAGTCACCCAGTTACGTTGTGACGTTTGATACAACCAAAGCACTCCTACGGCATTCGGGAGTTACACGATCTCATGGTCTAAGGAAACGATACTTGACATTAGAAAAGCTCTAGCAAACGAACTACACGATCTTGTGCTATGCTTAGGATTGGGTCTTGTCCATCACATCATTCTCCTAATGATGTGATCCCGTTATCAATGACATCCATTGTCCATAGTCAGGAAACCATGACTATCCGTTGATCAACGAGCTAGTTGATACGTCTCCGTCGTATCTATAATTTTTGATTGTTGCATGCCAATATTATTCACTTTCATATACTTATTGGCAACTCTTTATATTAATTTTGGGACTAACTTATTGATCCAGTGCCCAATGCCACTTCCTGTCTATTGCATGTTTTTTGTTTCGCAGAAACCCAATATCAAAAGGAGTCCAAACGGGATAAAAATGGACGGAGAATTATTTTGGAATATTTATGATTTTTGGGAAGTAAAATCAACGCGAGACGGTGTCCGAGGTGGTCACGAAGTAGGGGGGCGCGCCCTACCCCCCCAGGTGCGCCCCTGACCCTCGTGGTCCATCCGTAAGGCGGTTGATACTCTTCTTTTGGCACAAGAAAGATAATTTTATGAGAAAGATCTGGGCGAAAGATTCACCCCAATCGGAGTTACGGATCTCCAGATATAAAGGAAACGGTGAAGGGGTAGAATCTGAGAACGCAGAAACAAAGAGATAGATCCAATCTCAGAGGGGCTCTCGCCCCTCCCAAGCCATGGGAGCCAAGGACCAGAGGGGAAACCCTTCTCCCATCTAGGGAGAAGGTCAAGGAAGAAGAAGAAGAAGGGGGGCTCTCTCCCCCTTGCTTCCGGTGGCGCCGGAACGCCGCCGGAGGCCATCATCATCACCGCAATCTTCACCAACACCGCCGTCATCTTCACCAACATCTCCATCACCTTCCCCCTTCTATATCCAGCGGTCCACTCTCCCGCAACCCGCTGTACCCTCTACTTGAACATGGTGCTTTATGCTTCATATTATTATCCAATGATGTGTTGCCATCCTATGATGTCTGAGTAGATTTCCGTTGTCCTATCACTGATTGATGAATTGCTATGATTGGTTTGAGTTGCATGTTTTATTATTGGTGCTTTCCTATTGTGCCCTCCGTGTCGCGCAAGCGTGAGGGATTCCCGCTGTAGGGTTTGCAATATGTTTATGATTTGCTTATGGTGGGTTGCGTGAGTGACTGAAACACAAACCCGAGTAAGTAGGTTGTTTGCGTATGGGATAAAAGGGGACTTGATGCTTTAATGCTATGGTTGGGTTTTACCTTAATGAATCTTTAGTAGTTGCGGATGCTTGCTAGAGTTCCAATCATAAGTGCATAGAATTCCAAGTAAGGGATGATATGTTAGCTTATGCCTCTCCCTCAAATAGAATTGCAATAGCGATTACCGGTCTAGTAACGTGGTCAATTGCTTAAGTACAATTCCACAACTCCTACCACCACTTTTCCACACTCGCTATATTTACTTTATTGCATCTTTATATAAACAGTCCCTAGTTTTTATTTACGTGTTCTTTATTTTCTCGCAAACCTATCCTATCACACCTACAAAGTCCTTCTAGTTTCATACTTGTTCTAGGTAAAGCGAACGTCAAGCGTGCGTAGAGTCGTAACAGTGGCCGATAGGACTTGAGAGAATATTTGTTCTACTTTTAGCTCCTCGTTGGGTTCAACACTCTTACTTATCGAAAGAGGCCACAACTATCCCGTATACTTGCGGGTTATCAAGACCTTTTTCTGGCGCCGTTGCCGGGGAGTCATAGCGTGGGGTGAATATTCTCGTGTGTGCTTGTTTGCTTTATCACTAAGTAATTTTTATTTGTTGTTCTTAGTTGTTCTTTATCTTTAGTTATGGATATGGAACACGAAATACCAAAAGAATTAGGTGTACTTGCTACTCATGGAGATAGGGAACCTCCTAAAACCCTCGATGCTGGTTATGTGAAAGATATTATGTACTACTTTAATAATCCTGAGAAAACTCCATCCAACTATGTAATGGGAGTAACGTTGGATCAACGTGAATACTTTAGGGATTATCGCTTAACACAAAGAGGGAAACTATTATGGGATCAAATTCATATATTGAAGTGGTATCCTTGGCAACTATGCGTGAGTTATGATTATACTTGTTGCTCTAGGATGAATGCTCCACACCTTCCCTTTTCATGCAAATATAATGATAATAAAACCTTAGCTTCTTATGGTAATGGTATATATGATTACTATGATGTGGAACAAATAGAAGAATTTGTTGCTTTTATGGGTGCTTATGAAATTGAATCTATGTGTAAAGAGTTTGAAGATTTTGATGATGCTGTTTATAGGTCTGAAAATTTAGCTATCCTCAAATATTGCTATAAGAACTATGAATACAATTACGTAATTAATGCACTTATTAAGAAAGTCTCCGCTGTCCAAGAAGAGACTAATATTTTGCAGGAATCTATGGAAGAGGAAGTTGATGAAATTGTGAGCTCATTGGATGAAAAAGATGAGGAGGAGAGCGAAGAACAAGAGGAGGAAGAGCGGATTGATCACCCGTGCCCACCTTCTAATGAGAGTAACCCTCCAACTCATACATTGTTTAATTTACCTTCGTGCTTACCGAAGGATGATTGCTATGATCCCATTGATTCTCTTGAAATATCCCTTTTTGATGATGCTTGTGGCCAAGATGCCAATATGAATTATGGTTATGGAGATGAACTTGCTATAGTACCTTATGTTATGAATGAAATTGTTGCTATTGCACCCACGCATGATAGTCCTATTATCTTTTTGAATTCTCCCGACTACACTATATCGGAGAAGCTTGCACTTATTAAGGATTATATTGATGGGTTGCCTTTTAGTACTACACATGATGATTTTGATGAATATAATATGCATGTGCTTGCTGCTCCTACTTGCAATTATTATGAGAAATGAACTATATCTCCACCTCTCTATGTTTCCCACACGATAAAACTGCAAGAAACTGTTTATACTATGCATTGGCCTTTACTATGTGTGCATGAATTGTTCTTTTATGACATGCCGATGCATAGAAAGAGAGTTAGACTTCGTCAATACATGATTTATGTTACTTTGTGCTCACTGCTAAATTACAAATCATTGTTAATTAAAATTGGCTTTGATATACCTTGGGATTCGGGTGGATTCACTACTTGAGCACTATATGCCTAGCTTAATGGCTTTAAAGAAAGCGCTGCCAGGGAGACAACACGGAAGTTTTAGAGTCATTTATTTGTGTTGAGTGCTTTCATATAGTTTTAAAACAATAAAAATAAAGAGGGGAACCCAAAACTTTTCAAAAAGAGAAGTGAAAGTGAGAGAGACGAGCATTGTGAAAGTGGGGGACGTCCATGAACTTTGTTCATGCCCATGGGAACTTTGTGAATCTTAATTACAGAAACTTTTCAATAAAAATAATTATCCCCTTGTACAATCCCATTGTATTATAAAAATAATGTGCCAAGGTTTGCCTTTAGGATGTTTACAATGCTTGTTGGTTTGTACGGTGCAGGACAAAAACTTTGGCTGTAGTGCGCGATTTTACATTTTTAACTGGAACGTCAAATGGTTCTGATTCTTTTTGCACTGTCTTTCTATACAACTTATTTATTTCTGTTTTGATGCATAGTTTGCTTGTTTTGATGAATCTATCAATTTATATCAGTGGATTAAGCCATGGAAAAGTTATATTACAGTAGACACAATGCAAAAACAAAATATGAATTGGTTTGCAACAATACTTAGAGTGGTGATTTGCTTTATTATACTAACAGATCTTACCGAGTTTTCTGTTGAAGTTTTGTGTGGATGTAGTGTCTAATCGAGGATGTTTCGATGTGAGAAGAAGGAAGAGAGGCAAGAGTTCAAGCTTGGGGATGCCCAAGCACCCCAAGTAAATATTCAAGGAGACTCAAGCGTCTAATCTTGGGGATGCCGGGGAGGCATCCCCTCTTTCTTCAACAAGTATCGGTATGTTTCGGATTCGTTTCGTTCATGCATTATGTGCAAGTCTTGGAGCGTCTTTTACAATTAGGTTTTTATTTTTATTTTATGCACCATGCTGGTATGAGATAGTCCTTGGTTGATTTATAGAATGCTCATTGCACTTCACTTAAATCTTTTGAGTGTGGCTTTATAGAATGCTTCATGTGCTTCACTTATATCATTTGAAGTTGGATTGCCTGTTTCTCTTTACATAGAAAACCGCCATTTGTAGAATGCTCTTTTGCTTCACTTATATTTGTTAGAGCGTGGGCATATCTTTTGTAGAAAGAATTAAACTCGCTTGCTTCACTTATATCTATTTAGAGAGATGACAGGAATTGGTCATTCACATGGTTAGTTATAAAATCCTACATAAACTTGTAGATCGCTGAATATGATATGTTTGATTCCTTGCAATAGTTTTGCGACATAAAGATGGTGATATTATAGTTATGCTAGTGGGTGGTTGTGGATTGTAAAGACACTTGTGTTGAGTTTTGCAAGTCCTGTAGCATGCACATATGCTAACCGTTGTGTGACAAATTTGAAGCATGGGGTGTTTCTTTGATTGTCTTCCTTATGAGTGGCGGTCGGGGACGAGCGATGGTCTTTTCCTACAAATCTATCCCCCTAGGGGCATGCGTAGTAGTACTTTGCTTCGAGCGCTAATAAACTTTTGCAATAAGTATATGAGTTCTTTATGACTAATGTGAGTCCATGGATTATACGCACTTTTACCTTTCCATCATTGCTAGCCTCTTCGGTACCGTGCATTGCCCTTTCTCACCTCGAGAGTTGGTGCAAACTTCGCCGGTGCATCCAAACCCCGTGATACGATACGCTCTATCACACATAAGCCTCATTATATCTTCCTCAAAACAGCCATCATACCTACCTATCATGGCATTTCCATAGCCATTTCGAGATATATTGCCATGCAACTTCCATCATCATCATATTCATGACTTGAGCATTCATTGTCATATTGCTTTGCATGATCGTAAGATAGCTAGCATGATGTTTTCATGGCTTGTCCGTTTTTTGATGTCATTGCTACGCTAGATCATTGCACATCCCGGTACACCGCCGGAGGCATTCATATAGAGTCATATCTTTGTTCTAGATATCGATTTGTAATGTTGAGTTGTAAGTAAATAAAAGTGTGATGACCATCATTATTAGAGCATTGCCCCAGTGAGGAAAGGATGATGAAGACTATGATTCCCTCACAAGTCGGGATGATACTCCAAACGAAAAAAATAGAAAAAAAATAAAATAAATAAAAAAAGAGAAAGGCCAAAAAAAGAGAAGGCCCAAAAAAACAAAAAAAATGAGAGAAAAAGAGAGAAGGGGCAATGTTACTATCCTTTTCCACACTTGTGCTTCAAAGTAGCACCATGTTCTTCATGTAGTGAGTCTCATATCTTGTGCTTCAAAAGTAGCACCATGTTCTTCATATAGATTGTCTCCTATGTTGCCACTTTCATATACTAATGGGAATTTTTTATTATAGAACTTGGCTTGTATATTCCAATGATGGGCTTGCTCAAATGCCCTAGGTCTTCATGAGCAAGCAAGTTGGATGCACACCCACTTAGTTTCTCTTGTTGAGCTTTCATACACTTATAGCTCTTAGTGCATCCGTTGCACGGCAATCCCTACTCCTCGCATTGACATCAATTGATGGGCATCTCCATAGCCCGTTGATTAGCCGCGTCGATGTGAGACTTTCTCCTTTTTTGTCTTCTCCACATAACCTCCATCATTATATTCTATTCCACCTATAGTGCTATATCCATGGCTTGCGCTCATGTATTGCGTGAGGGTTGAAAAAGCTGAAGCGCGTTAAAAAGTATGAACTAATTGCTCGGCTTGTCATCGGGGTTGTGCATGATGGGGGCATTTTGTGTGACAAAAATGAAGCATGGCCAAACTATATGATTTTGTAGGGATAAGCTTGCTTTGGCCTTGTTGTTTTGAAAAGACATGATTGCTTTATTGGTACGCTCGAAGTATTATTATTTTTATGTCAAACGATAGATTATTGCTTTGAATCACTCGTGTCTTAATATTCATGCCATGATTAGACATATGATCAAGATTATGCTAGGTAGCATTCCACATAAAAAATATTCTTTTTTCTCATTTACCTACTCGAGGACGAGCAGGAATTAAGCTTGGGGATGCTGATACGTCTCCGTCATATCTATAATTTTTGATTGTTCCATGCCAATATTATTCACTTTCATATACTTCTTGGCAACTTTTTATATTATTTTTGGGACTAACTTATTGATCCAGTGCCACGTGACAGTTCCTGTCTGTTGCATGTTTTTTGTTTTGCAGAAACCCAATATCAAACGGAGTCCAAACAGGATAAAAACAGACGGAGAATTATTTTGGAATATTTATGATTTTTGGGAAGTAAAATCAACGCGAGACGATGTCCGAGGTGGTCACGAGGTAGGGGGCGCGCCCTACCCCCCCAGGCACGCCCCTGACCCTCGTGGTCCACCCGTAAGGCGGTTGATGTTCTTCTTTTGGCGCAACAAATATAATTTTATGAGAAAGATCTGGGCGAAAGATTCACCCCAATCGGAGTTACGGATCTCCAGATATAAAGGAAACGGTGAAGGGGTAGAATCTGAGAACGCAGAAACAAAGAGATAGATTCAATCTCAGAGGGGCTCTCGCCCCTCCCAAGCAATGGGAGCCAAGGACCAGAGGGGAAACCCTTCTCCCATCTAGGGAGAAGGTCAAGGAAGAAGAAGAAGAAGGGGGGCTCTCTCCCTCTTGCTTCCGGTGGCGCCGGAACGCCGCCGGAGGCCATCATCATCACCGCGATCTTAACCAACACCGCCGTCATCTTTACCAACATCTCCATCACCTTTCCCCTTCTATATCCAGCGGTCCACTCTCCCGCAACCCGTTGTACCCTCTACTTGAACATGGTGCTTTATGCTTCATATTATTATCCAATGATGTGTTGCCATCCTATGATGTCTGAGTAGATTTCCGTTGTCCTATCGGTGATTGATGAATTGCTATGATTGGTTTGAGTTGCATGTTTTATTATTGGTGCTGTCCTATTGTGCCCTCCGTGTCGCGCAAGCGTGAGGGATTCCCGCTGTAGGGTTTGCAATATGTTTATGATTTGCTTATGGTGGGTTGCGTGAGTGGTTGAAACACAAACCCGAGTAAGTAGGTTGTTTGCGTATGGGATAAAAGGGGACTTGATGCTTTAATGCTATGGTTGGGTTTTACCTTAATGAATCTTTAGTAGTTGCGGATGCTTGCTAGAGTTCCAATCATAAGTGCATAGAATTCCAAGTAAGGGATGATATGTTAGCTTATGCCTCTCCCTCAAATAGAATTGCAATAGCGATTACCGGTCTATTAACATAGTCAATTGCTTAGGGACAATTCCACAACTCCTACCACCACTTTTCCACACTCGCTATATTTACTTTATTGCATCTTTATCTAAACAGCCCCTAGTTTCTATTTACGTGTTCTTTATTTTATCGCAAACCTATCCTATCACACCTACAAAGTCCTTCTAGTTTCATACTTGTTCTAGGTAAAGCGAACGTCAAGCGTGCGTAGAGTCGTATCAGTGGCCGATAGGACTTGAGGGAATATTTGTTCTACCTTTATCTCCTTGTTGGGTTCGACACTCTTACTTATCAAAGAGGCTACAACTATCCCGTATACTTGCGGGTTATCACTAGTCAACTAGAGGCTCACTAGGGACATGTTATGGTCTATGTATTCACACATGTATTATGATTTCTGGATAACACAATTATAGCATGAATAATAGACAATTATCATGAACAAGGAAATATAACAATAATCATTTTATTATTGCCTCTAGGGCATATTTCCAACAGTCTCCCACTTGTACTAGAGTCAATAATCTAGTTACATTGTGATGAATCGAACACCCATAGAGTTCTGGTGTTGATCATGTTTTGCTCGCGGAAGAGGTTTAGTCAACGGATCTGCGACATTCAGATCTGTATGCACTTTGCAAATATCTATGTCTCCATCTTGAACATTTTCACGAATGGAGTTGAAGCGACGCTTGATGTGTCTGGTCTTCTTGTGAAACCTGGGCTCCTTGGCAAGGGCAATAGCTCCAGTGTTGTCACAGAAGAGAGTGATCGGCCCCGACGCATTGGGTATGACTCCTAGGTCGGTGATGAACTCCTTCATCCAGATTGCTTCATGCGCTGCCTCCGAGGCTGCCATGTACTCCGCTTCACATGTAGATCACGCCACGATGCTTTGCTTGCAACTGCACCAGCTTACTGCCCCACCATTCAAAATATACACGTATCCGGTTTGTGACTTAGAGTCATCCAGATCTGTGTCGAAGCTAGCGTCGACGTAACCCTTTATGACGAGCTCTTCATCACCTCCATATACGAGAAACATATCCTTAGTCCTTTTCGGTACTTCAGATATTCTTGACCGTTATCCGATGTTTCATGCGGGATTACTTTGGTACCTTCCTACCAAACTTACGGCAAGGTTTACATCAGTCGGTACACAAGATGGCATACATGATAGACCCTATGGCGAGGCATAGGGGCGACACTCATCTTTTCTCTATCTTCGCGTGGTCGGAAATTGAGCCGAGCTCAATTTCACACCTTGCAACACAGGCAAGAACCCCTTCTTGGACTGATCCATATTGAACTTCTTCAATATCTTATCAAGGTATGTGCTTTGTGAAAGACCTATGAGGCATCTCGATCTATCTCTATAGATCTTGATGCCTAATATGTAAGCAGCTTCTCCAAGGTCCTTCATTGAAAAACACTTATTCAAGTAGGCCTTAATGTTGTCCAAAAGTTCTATATCATTTCCCATCAAAAGTATGTCATCCACATATAATACGAGAAATGCTACAGAGCATCCCCAAACTTTTAGAAACGATAGCTTAGGTTTCTTCCCAAACCATAATTCATACGGTGTCGTCTCAACGGATTTAGACGGTGCCCTATTTAAAGTGAATGTAGCTGTCTCTAGAGCGTATCCCCAAAATGATAGCGGTAAATCGGTGAGTGATATCATAGATCGCACCATATCCCATAGAGTGCGATTACGACGTTTGGACACACCGTTACGTTGAGGTGTTCCAGGCGGCATGAGTTGTGAAACGATTCCACATCTCCTTAAGTGCGTACCAAATTCGTGACTTAAATATTCTCCCCCACGATCTGATCGTAAGAATTTTATCTTTCGGTCACGTTGATTCTCTACCTCATTCTGAAATTCCTTGAACTTTTCAAAGGTCTCAGACTTGTGTTTCATCAAGTAGACATACCCATATCTACTCAAGTCGTCAGTGAGAGTGAGAACATAATGATAGCCTCCGCGAGCCTCAACGCTCATTGGACCGCACACATCAGTATGTATGATTTCCAATAAGTTGGTTGCTCGCTCCATTGTTCCGTAGAACGGAGTCTTGGTCTTTTTTTCCATAAGGCATGGTTCGCATGTGTCAAATGATTCGTAATCAAGAGACTCCAAAAGTCCATATGCATGGAGCTTCTTCATGTGTTTGACACCAATGTGACCAAGACGGCAGTGCCACAAGTATGTGGGACTATCGTTATCAACTTTACATCTTTTGGTATCCACACTATGAATATGTGTAACATCACGTTCGAGATTCATCAAGAATAAATCATTGACCAGCGGGGCATGACCATAAAACATATCTCTCATATAAATAGAACAACCATTTTTCTCGGATTTAAATGAGTAGCCATCTCGTATTAAACGAGATCCATATACAATATTCGTGCTCAAAGCTGGCACTAAATAACAATTATTAAGGTTTAAAACTAATCCCGTAGGTAAATCTAGAGGTAGCGTGCCGACGGCGATCACATTGACCTTGGAACCATTCCCGACGCGCATCGTCACCTTGTCCTTCACTAGTCTCCGCTTATTCTGCAGCTCCTGTTTTGAGTTACAAATATGAGCAACCGCACCGGTATCAAATACCCAGGAGCTACTACGAGTACTGGTATGGTACACATCAATTACATGTATATCACATATACCTTTAGTGTTGCCGGCCTTCTTGTCCGCTAAGTATTTGGGGCGTTCCGCTTCGGTGTCCCTTTCCTTGCAATAAAAGCACTCGATCTCGTGTTTGGGTCCATTCTTTGGCTTCTTCCGGCAATCGGCTTACGGTAGCGCAGCAACTCCCTTGCCGTCCTTCTTGAAGTTCTTCTTACCCTTGCCTTTCTTGAAACTAGTGGTTTTATTGACCATCAACACTTGATGTTCCTTTTTGATTTCTACCTCCGTTGATTTCAGCATTGAAAATACTTTAGGAATAGTCTTCACCATCCCCTGCATATTGTAGTTCATCACAAAGCTCTTGTAGTTAAGTGGGAGCGACTGAAGGATTCTGTCAATGACCGCCTCGTCCGGGAGGTTAATGTCCAGCTGGACAAGCGGTTGTGCAACCCAGACATTCTGAGTATGTGCTCACTGACAGAACTATTTTCCTCCATCTTACAACTGTAGAACTTGTCGGAGACTTCATATCTCTCGACCCGGGCATGAGCTTGGAAAACCATTTTCAGCTCTGCGAACATCTCATATGCTCCGTGTTGCTCAAAACACTTTCGGGGCCCCAGTTCTAAGCTGTAAAGCATGCCGCACTGAATGAGGGAGTAATCATCAGCATGTGACTGCCAAGCGTTCATAACGTCTTGGTTCTCTGGGATGGGTGCTTCACCTAGCGGTGCTTCTAGGACACATGCTTTCTTGGCAGCTATGAGGATGATCCTCAGGTTCCGGACCCAATCCGTATAGTTGCTGCCATCATCTTTCAGTTTGGTTTTCTCTAGGAACGCGTTGAAGTTGAGGTTGACATGAGCGTTGGCCATTTGATCTACAAGACATTTTGCAAAGGTTTTTAGACTAAGTCCATGATAATTAAGTTCATCTAATCAAATTATTTAATGAACTCCCACTCAGATTAGACATCCCTCTAGTCATCTAAGTGATACATGATCTGACTCAACTAGACTGTGTCCGATCATCACGTGAGACGGACTAGTCATCATCGGTGCACATCTCCATGTTGATCGTATCTTTCATACGACTCATGTTCGACCTTTCGGTCTCTTGTGTTCCGAGGCCATGTCTGTACATGCTAGGCTCGTCAAGTCAACCTAAGTGTTTTGCATGTGTAAATCTGTCTTACACCCGTTGTATGTGGATGTTGGAATCTATCACACCCGATCATCACGTGGTGCTTCAAAACAACAAACTTTCGCAACAGCGCATAGTTAGGGGGAACACTTTCTTGAAATTATTATAAGGGATCATCTTATTTACTACCGTCGTACTAAGCAAATAAGAAGCAAAACATGATAAACATCACATGCAATCAAATAGTGACATGATATGGCCAATATCATTTTGCTCCTTTTGATCTCCATCTTCGGGGCGCCATGATCATCATCGTCACCGGCATGACACCATGATTTCCATCATCATGATCTCCATCATCGTGTCTTCATGAAGTTGTCACGCCAACGATTACTTCTACTTTTATAGCTAACGTGTTTAGCAATAAAGTAAAGTAATTTACATGGCGTTATTCAATGACACGCAGGTCATACAAAAATAAAGACAACTCCTATGGCTCCTACCGGTTGTCATACTCATCGACATGCAAGTCGTGATTCCTATTACAAGAACATGATCAATCTCATACATCACATATATTTCATTCATCACATCCTTTTGGCCATATCACATCACAAGGCATATGCTGCAAAAACAAGTTAGACGTCCTCTAATTGTTGTTGCATGTTTTTACGTGGCTATAGTAGGGTTCTAGCAAGAACGTTTCTTACCTACGTAAAACCACAACGTGATATGCCAATTTCTATTTACCCTTCATAAGGACCCTTTTCATCGAATCCGATCCGACTAAAGTGGGAGAGACAGTCACCCGCTAGCCACCTTATGCAACTAGTGCATGTCAGTCGGTGGAACCTGTCTCATGTAAGCGTACGTGTAAGGTCGGTCCGGGCCGCTTCATTCCACGATGCCGCCGAAACAAGATAAGACTAGTAGTGGCAAGAAAATTGACAACATCTACGCCCACAACAAGATTGTGTTCTACTCGTGCATAGAAACTACGTATAGACCTAGCTCATGATGCCACTGATGGTGAACGTTGCAGAAAATAAAAAAATTCTATGCTTCACCAAGATCAATCTATGGAGTCATCTAGCAACGAGAGAGAGGAGTGCATCTACATACCCTTGTAGATCACGCGCGAAGCGTTCAAGAGAACGGGGTTGAGGAGTCGACTGCGTCGTGATCCAAATCATCAAGATCCTAGTGTCGAGCAGACAAAACCTCGCGTTCAACACACGTGCGGTTGGGGAAGACGTCTCCTCCTTCTTGATCCAGCAAGGGGAGGAGAGGTTGATGGAGATCCAGCAGGACGACGGCGTGGTGGTGGAAGTAGCGGCGATCTCGGCAGGGCTTCGCCAAGCTCAGCGAGAGGGAGAGGTGTTACGGAGGGAGAGGGAGGCGCCAGGAGCAGGGGTGCGTAGCCCTCCCTCCCCCCCTCTTTATATAGGGGGCCTGGAGGGGTGCCGGCCCCCAGAGATCCCATCTCAAGGGGGGGGGGGGCGGCGGCCAAGGGGTGGACTTGCCCCCCAAGCCAAGTGGGGCGCCCCCCCACCCCTAGGGTTTCCAACCCTAGGCGCAGGGGAGGCCCAAGGGAGCACACCAGCCCATTAGGGGCTGGTTGCCCTCCCACTTCAGCCCATGTGGCCCTCCGGGATAGGTGGCCCCACCCGGTGGACCCCCGGGACCCTAGCGTCACCGAACCTTAAGTGTGTAGACCCTACGGGTTCGGAGTGTGTAGACCCTACTAGTATCTCTACAACCCTAGCGTCACCGAACCTTAAGTGTGTAGACCCTACGGGTTCGGGAGACATGCAGACATGACCGAGACGGCTCTCCGGCCAATAACCAACAGCGGGATCTGGATACCCATGTTGGCTCCCACATGTTCCACGATGATCTCATCGAATGAACCACGATGTCGAGGATTCAAGTAATCCCGTATACAATTCCCTTTCTCAATCGGTACGTTACTTGCGGAGATTCGATCGTCGGTATCCCAATACCTCGTTCAATCTCGTTACATCGCAAGTCACTTTACTCATCATCTGTAATGCATGATCCGTGACCAAACACTTGGTCACATTGAGCTCATTATGATGATGCATTACCGAGTGGGCCCAGAGATACCTCTCCGTCATACGGAGTGACAAATCCCAGTCTCGATCCGTGTCAACCCAACAGATACTTTCGAGGATACCTGTAGTATACCTTTATAGTCACTCAGTTACGTTGTGACGTTTGGTACACCCAAAGCACTCCTACGACATCCGGGAGTTACACGATCTCATGGTCTAAGGAAATGATACTTGACATTAGAAAAGCTCTAGCAAACGAACTACACGATCTTGTGCTATGCTTAGGATTGGGTCTTGTCCATCACATCATTCTCCTAATGATGTGATCCCGTTATCAATGACATACAATGTCCATAGTCAGGAAACCATGACTATCCATTGATCAATGAGCTAGTCAACTAGAGGCTCACTAGGGACATGTTATGGTCTATGTATTCACACATGTATTATGATTTCCGGATAACACAATTATAGCATGAATAATAGACAATTATCATGACAAGGAAATATAATAATAATCATTTTATTATTGCCTCTAGGGCATATTTCCAACAGTATCTGTGTTCGAGTAACATCCAATCAGCATTTGTATCCAATGACATCCGTATTCACATTCGTATTTGTTGTGTAAACATGAAAAAGATAGTGGTAAGAGCACTATCCGATCCGCACCAATCCGTTGCCACCCGTGAGCATGTTGCTTAGGTTTTGTTGCGATTATTGTTGATGTCCACTCACTCACTGTAATGGGTTCTTCGTACCGATAGGCTAGGGCTAGCCCTTCGCATAGAAGATTGACACGTGATATTGTAATGTTGTTTATGAGTCTTAAGAGATGTGAAATGAGAGAAATTTGAATTTTTGATATGGTTTTGCAAAATTTATACTCTGGAGATTTCCTTCAAAAACTGCCACTCAGGTCGTTATTGTCTTGATTACTATTACATCTTTTTCTGTTTTATAAGAAGGCACATGTCTTGTCTTAATCGATAGTTTTACCAACATAACAGACTTTATGTATGTTAAATCGGTTTTGCTAATTGTGACGCGCCTAATTTTCAGCGCATCGGTTAATTCTGCACAACACGAGGTCGAAGGTGGGAATGGCATGAGGAGCAGCAGCAACGAGCGTTGGCCACAATGAGGCCGAGCTAGGACCTCGTCGGAGCCGGAGACATGGCTGTGAGCGGCAACGAGCTGTGACGTCTCAGGTGGAGGCGAGGAAGAAACTTAATGTGGGGGGTCAGGGAGGATGCATGGGGCTGCTCATCAGGGCGCGACTAATGACGCATGGCCGGGGTGGCGGCCAACACGAGGGTGGAGCGAGATCGAGAGAAGGGTGGGGTGACGAGGCGACGGTAGCCGCCTGCCGCGATGGGCATAGGCATATGCGAGCAAGTCTGGATAGGCTTGTGCCATGCAAGGAAGAAGGATATGTGGTTAAAGATAAACAATATCCAATCTGTTTTCGGCCGTTGGATGACGATCTAGGGGTTCAAGATAAAAGTGATTGATGGAATAATTTTTCCAGGTGCCTGATGTATCCCATGTAAAAAAACATTTTTAATGATATGTAATTTGTATTTTATCGATCAAATTGCCCGTGAGTTTTTTTAACCAGAAAAGGAGATAGTACACCGTTTGCACCTCTTTTATTTCTTTTTATTTATTCTGTTTTGATGGTATAGCTGCCGCTCGAGGCACCAGCCCGCTCGCCGGTCGCCGCCATCCCGGCCGCCTGCTCGCCGTCGCCGCTCGCGCCACCCGCCCGCTCGCCGCTCGCCGCCCGCCCCGCCCGCCCGCGCGTGAATGGCAGGCGTGGCGCCCTCCGCCTCCGCACGCCAGATATCCCACGCGCACTTCATCGAGCAGCTCCGCCGCGCCGCCCGCGCCAGCGACGGCGAGGCGCTCCACGCCTGGGCGCTCAAGTCCGGCGCCGCGTCCCACGCGCCCGTCTCCAACTCCCTCATCACCTTCTACGCTTCCCTCCCGCGGCCGCTCCTCGCCGCGGCCCTGGCCGTCTTCGCGGGCATCCCCGCCGCCGCCCGCGACGTCGCCTCCTGGAACTCCCTGCTCAACCCGCTCTCGCACCACCACCCGCGCGCCGCGCTCTCCCACTTCCGCTCCATGCTTTTCTCCTCCTCGCCCGCCATCCTCCCGTCCCCGCACTCCTTTGCCGCCGTCTTCACGGCCGCCGCCCGCGCGCGCTCCGCGTCCGCCGGAGCCGCCGCCCACGCCCTCGCTTGCAAGATCCCCTCGGCTAGCTCCAACGTGTTCGTGTCCACCTCTCTACTCAACATGTACTGCAAGCTGGACCTCGTCCCTGATGCCCGGAGAGTGTTCGACGAAATGCCGCTGCGGAACGAGTTCTCCTGGGCCGCCATGGTGGCGGGCTATGCTTCCACAAAGTGCTCGGAGGAGGCCTTTGAGATCTTCCAGTTGATGCTTGCGGAGTGCCCGTCGCAGAAAAATGAGTTTGCGGCCACGGCTGTTCTTAGTGCGGTCAGTGTGCCGTCGGGCTTGCCGATGGGGGTGCAGCTGCATGGGTTGGCTGTGAAGGATGGGTTGGTGGTGTTTGTATCGGTTGAAAACTCGCTTGTCACGATGTATGCAAAGGCTGGGTGTATGGATGCAGCATTCCATGTGTTTGCGTCGTCTAAAGAGAGGAACTCCATCACTTGGTCTGCGATGATCACTGGCTACGCGCAGAATGGGAATGCAGAAAGCGCATTTAGAATGTTCTTACAGATGCTTGCTGCAGGGTTTTCACCAACTGAGTTCACTTTGGTTGGGGTGCTCAATGCTTGTAGTGATGTGGGAGCATTGATGGAAGGAAAGCAGACACATGGTTTGATGGTGAAGCTTGGGCTTGAAGCGCAGGTGTATGTGAAGAGCGCACTGGTGGACATGTATGCCAAATGCGGCTGTATTACTGATGCAAAGGAAGGTTTTCATCAATTTCATGAGCTTGACATTGTCCTTTGGACGGCTATGGTTGCCGGGCATGTGCAGAATGGGGAGCATGAGGAAGCCTTGAGGTTGTATGCCAGGATGGACAAGGAGGGCATCACTCCGACTAACTTGACTATAACTAGTGTTCTTAGAGCATGTGCTGGCCTCGCAGCATTGGAGCCAGGGAAGCAATTGCACACGCAAATACTCAAGTTCGGGTTTGGTTTGGGGTCTTCTGTCGGAAGTGCCTTGTCTACAATGTATTCAAAGTGTGGAAACCTTGACGATGGCATGGTTGTATTCAGAAGGATGCCACATAAGGATGTTATTGCATGGAACTCGATCATTTCTGGATTTTCTCAGAATGGACGTGGAAATGAAGCACTTGACCTGTTTGAGGAGATGAAGCTAGAGGGCACTGCTCCAGATCATATAACATTCATTAATGTATTATGTGCTTGTAGTCACATGGGCCTAGTTGACAGAGGATGGATTTACTTTAGGTCAATGACCAAAGACTATGGTTTAACTCCTAGGCTGGATCATTATGCTTGCATGGTTGATATTCTTAGCCGAGCGGGGATGCTAAATGAAGCAAAAGATTTCATAGAGTCCATCAGTATTGACCATGGAACATGTTTGTGGCGGATATTATTGGGAGCATGCCGCAGTATACGGGATTTTGATGTCGGAGCATATGCAGGTGAGCAGCTGATGGAGTTAGGTACTGGGGACTCCTCTGCATATATATTGTTGTCAAACATCTATGCTGCCCAGAGAAAATGGACTGATGTTGAGCGGGTGAGGCATTTGATGAGACATCGGGGAGTTAGCAAAGATCCAGGATGCAGCTGGGTTGAGCTTAACAGCAGAATTCATGTGTTTGTTGTTGGGGAGCAGCAACATCCTGAGGCGGAAAATATAAATACAGAGTTGAGAAGGCTCGCTAAACACATGAAGGACGAAGGGTACCGTCCAACATCTAAATTTTCATGGGATGAGGAACTGGATACATTGAGAGAATCTCATGAAGAAGATCAATGCGAGTTGATATCGGCAGTTTCTAGCTGACTTCTCAAATGACAAGAACAGTGAGTACTTTAATTGTTTCTTCTTGAATTTGGAAAATGGAACTAACAAAAGCTATGCTGTGAGATTTTGTGGCAGTATTTATGCTGAACTTACTTAGTGCAAAACGAATTCACTGTTTCTATGCATCATTGTTAAGTGGCATTTTAGTTGGCGTTCATTAGCTTAGTTCATATGCTCCTACTGTGTAATTCAGTGTTAGTGCCATTAGAACTCTTCCCAGTTTTATGAATAAAATCGTCCTGGTGTGGAATTGCAAAAGTGCTAGCTTGATATTGTTTTCCCAGTAAAAAATATTTTTGGCTCTACACCACGTCAAAATCCCCTTTTCCAGAGTTTTTTTTTGGGTACCTCGTTCAGTATCCTCGTTCTTTTTCACGCTTATAAGCAAACCAAGTAACGAGATGATAAAATGTAAAGTATCAGTAAGTTCAACTCATAGATGGCAGCACATCAACTTAGTAGGAGAGAGCACTCATCATCTCCCAAACATGGCAGTAAATGCACCCACATGGTCATACTGTTCACAAAAGGTTTGTGAACTCTAATGCAGCAAGTGATGGTGAGTGCCAACAAATTTCTCAAGGCCTTGTTTGGCACTAGAGTTTTAGGAGAGTATTTACGCGGTTATCCCGACCCATCCCAAAAACCCCGTAGAACGTCAATGGACCGTTCGGTGGGCCGTTTTCACATGGATTCAGTCCCCATAATCCCCCACGAACCCTACCCCTCCCTTTGTAACTCGATACGCTCACCTCCCCTCGTGTATCTTCTATATGTTTCTACGCCATATTGCCACTCTTTTTCTTCTGTCTCTTTTGATTTTAAGTCATGCTGTACTTTTTTTTCACTTAGGCTGATGTGACCGTAAAGCTACACCTGTAACTAAAGATGGACAAAAATTCAGTAATGTTCATACAGAAAATCATGGATGCACACCATCTATTCAGTTTGAGCAAAGTAAGAGTGCATTTTATTTACCTTTATTTGGTAATCAGCAAAATAATAGAATTTGTTGGTGCCGTCAATCATTAATTCCCATTAATGTCATTTGTTAACTCCCAGATCCGCGCTTACTAAGCAATGCTTTTTTCTTTCCAAGCATGCGCAGTGAGTACCCATCCTGGAAATAGACGGTTCCTCCTCTGATTAGTGTTCTTCTTTCAATATTTTATTTGGTTATATCTTTCCCTTTTTAGGATCAGATATGTTGGTCAGGTTTTTTTGTTTCTTTGGAGGCATTTGTAGATATGTCAGTTTCAGCTGCAGCATTGCAAGCTAATCTTCCTGTTTATATATTTTATTTGCAGGGTAATGTGTTACAACTAAGACTGCAACCGACATGAATGGTAAATATCGAACTGTTTTGCACACGTCCACCTACCCATGTCTTTTTAATGTTGTCAATTCTTGCAGTCTCAGTTATCTCTTTAACATGTCATTTTGTTCAACCTAATGAGCTCATAAGTGTGACAACCTTACCCTATGATAGTTCTTAAGCCCTCTCATGGTAAATAGAGTGAACTGTAACTAGAGATATATGCTTTAGCATCTGGCCCAATTAATTATATCCACCATTATATCTTTGTGCAGCACTACAAACAACACCAACTCGGGAAACATTTCACGACAAGTGGAATAATGTCACTAAGAAAAATATATATCAAAGTACTATGCATCATATATATCAAGGACAAGGAGAGGAGGACGGCCGCCGAGGAGAGGAGGGCGGCGACCGAGGAGAAGGCGGCTGAGGTTGAGGAGAGGAATGTGGTCATGGAAGAGAGAATCAAAAGCATTAAACAAGAGCAAAAGTTCATGTTCATGGACACAAGTGGTCTTGATGACAAGGCGAAAGCATACATGGAGCTTTGTCGCGATCAAGTGTTGGCGATGAGGTCTATGGGAGGCTTCATGATGGGAGGATTCATGGGAGGCATGAGAGGAGCCATGGGCTCCATGCGAGGATTCATAGGTGCCATGGGTGCCATGGGAGGAGGCATGGGTGGTGCAATGGATGGGAATGAAAAACAATGGTGCCAAACTGCCAATGATGTCAATGGTGGCATTGGAGAAGAAGCAATCAATGGAGAGGAAGCAAGCCATGAAGACGATGCAAGCACAACTAATGGCAATGGAGGCAATGCCATTTGAGAGGCTATGCATTCATTTTTTATGCACTTTTGTTTTTGTTTGTGATTCACAATGATTGCGGTTTGAATTCAATTTGATATACGGATGATTGAACTTGAATTTGATATGTTGATGATCATATGTGTTGTGATCTTGCAATGTTTTAATCAGGCCGTCATGTTTTGCTTCAATATGTATGCAATTGCGAAGTAAAAAAGAAAGAAGGCCAAATTTTTAGGGCACCAAATTGCAGAAATTTTTCTCAAAACTTTTTGGGCATCTACTTTTATGAAGATGAAGAGAGATTGTCTGGCACCCAGCAATGGGTGGGTGAAGCAGCCACGTCTGAGAGGCTATCTATTCACGTTTTATGCATTTCTGGTTTTGTTTTTGTTTGTGATGCACAATGATTGTGTTTGGATTTGAATCTGATATATGGATGATTGAACTTGAATTTGATACGTTGTTGATTATGTGTTTTGTGATCCTGCAAAGTTATAATTATCATGCCATATTTTGTTTTAACATGTATGCGATTATGAAGTACTCCTGCAGTAAAGAAACAGAAGAGCGTTTAGATCACTATTTTAGTGATCTAAACGCTCTTATATTTCTTTACGGAAGGAGTACTTAAAAAGAGCGGAATAAATAATCAAGAAAAAAAAAGGTGACAGAACAGGGTAAAAGAAGAAAAGAAAATTAAACCGGTTGAGAAGATTGTCAAAACCAACAGAACCCGGCAAATGGGTACACCCCTTCAAATGAATTGAAATTCAAACTTTTTATTGTCAGCTAAGTGCAGCAATGCTTTACAACTGCTAACACTATGTGAGAAAGTAGTGAAGTTGTGGCATGCAGCCGTTAGCATCACAAACACGAGCTACAGTCATTCTTCCTGTTTTTGCATGATCGTAATAGGTATTTACATTCTTCCGATTTGCGCATGATCTAAAAATACAATTTCCTATTATGAAGTTAAACTGGGTCCAAACACATCTCAGACCTAAAGTACAAATTTGGAAGCCAGGTACAACACAGATCTGTAGAACAGCGACAACAGTAATCCCGACCTATAAATCTTTGACCCCGTCCAGAACATGGTTCAATTTCATTGCTCCTTTAGATAGCTACTGGGCTTGTTCAGATCGTTCTATGTTACTATACTGCTCAAAAATTAAAATTGTCGGAGTGACTGAAGACCAGCATGATTCTGAAGGACGAATCATTTTCCAATGCAGAATTTGCTGAATATGCTGCTCAGAACTTCTTCAGATATGTCCTCTCCGCTGATTGTTGCCAGAGCCAATGCAGCTTCCCTCAAGTCTATAGTCCAAAAATCTAAGGGTAGCTGCTCATTGATCGACGACTCTAGTCTTGTGAAAGCTTCTTGGGTCCTCATGAGCTGTTCCAATTGTCTCTGGACAACACAATGGAATTGGATGAAAGTCAACAATCTTTCATGTAACAACTGAAGCAACAATTCTATGAGAACAACTACAGGGGTTTCTACTGATGGCATACGGAAATATTTACCTGGTTTACAGTCCACCGTCGTCCCCCGGAAGGTATGGACTCAAGACCTCTAACCTCTATTACAGCCCTCTCCAACTCAGAAATGCCTTTACCAGTGACTGCACACGTGTGCACATGTTTTCTGAAAATTCCACTGAATTTCTCAAACTCTTCTCCTGAAACAAATGGTGTGCAGTCTACCTTGTTGATAACAAGAACCATTGGCACTTCAGAACCTGAGCATTTCTGATCATCAAAAAGGACAAAGAAAGAATAGTCACTCTCTAATTTATTTACAGATGATGAAGGGACAGAGAGGATTTCAAACAGAAGGAATGCAAACCAACAACCAGGCAATCAGACATCATCAACAAAATTTGTGAGAAAATGAAACTGATGGTACCTTATCAATCATGACACGTTTGATAAGTTTAGTGTCATCTTCAGTCCACCCATCAACTGCACTTATTGCCATAATAACCATATCAGCTCCCAGTGCAGCAGTCTCTGATCGTTCTACACCTGGTTAAGAGCAGAACAGAAGACAAGCATCAAGACTAACAATGCTATTACCATTATTCCATATAGAAAATCAAATATATATTGGGAAATATGTTCCTACCCCTGGTGGTCTATGCCACCCAACGTCAGTTCGTATTTTGAGATTCACATCTTTATCATCTTACTTTAATAGTTCATAATATGTTTATGAGAATAATAATACTCACCAATTTTTTCCACAATGTCATCAGTTTCTCTTATACCAGCCGTGTCTAGAAGGGTAACAGGGATTCCATGAATTGAGACATTTGCTTCAACTACGTCCCTTGTGGTTCCAGCTATTTCAGTAACAATAGCTCTTTCACTCTGCAAGCTAAGCATTTAAGTTCCAGTATCAACTATTATGGCTGCAACACGAAATAAATCAAACTATCCACTTGGACATGGGATTCACATAAAGTATACAGAATTATAGATTACAATTAGTATTCATATAAGATTATCTGGCGATAACGTTCGATGTATAAACTTTGGGCATGATGCACAGCAGGAAGCAGGATAAAGTTCAGGACACAGTATGTTGAGCAAAATTCCCTTAAATCACACCAGGCATCTACCGGAGTTTCGGTACGGCTCATTTAAAGTCACAGCAGAAAGGTATCATAAAAGTTCTAGGGGTTGAGGTTTGTGGAGAGAAAGATGGACCAGTGCTCTTGAGGGGACGATGAAAAGTAGATGGTATCCCTTAAGTTTTCTTGCTTAATTAATCTCGATGGCTAACAACCAAACATATGTGAAAGGAGAATACACAACACACTTACCTAATATTAATTAATTCCATATCTTAATCCTAACTAATCTATTTTTAAGAGAGTTGCCATCATGCTGCCTTGTGTACCGGTTAATGACCCCATACCTTAACTAGCCTTGAACCCGTAACAATAAGATTAGCTCATGTAACTTCGCATATAAAAAGAGAAAACAACATAGATTAACAAGCATGGTAACAACAAAATAGAATACTAAAAAAGATATGCTGGACAAATATCCAACAGAAATAATGACAGAGAGATATCCATGAGTATACCTTACTCCATGCATTCAGGAGGCTTGACTTTCCAACATTTGGGCGGCCAATTATTGCTATCTGTGCAAAAATTGTAAGAGCATTTTTCATTCTTAATTATGTTTTCTTTAACAATTCAGTATAATGCATAGAATAAAGTACCTGTAGACCAGACAGCAACAGCTTATCATACTTTGCAGTATCCAGAGCATCCTGAACCTCTTGCCTCATGCTGTTAATTTTGCTGAGCAGCATCATAGGGTCCAATGGAGGCATCTCATCTTCAAAATCTAAACGAGCCTCAATTTCAGTGATCAGTTCTATGCACCTTGATCTCAAAGATTTCACTAGAGTAGAAAAGCCTCCCTACAGTAGAGGACACATAATTCAGATTGGAGAACCTACTTATTATTAAAAAAACACATCTATATTGTGCTTCCCAAAGAAACTGGAGCTGATGAAGTTAAACTTCACAATGCAGAAGGGTTTCAAGTAGTGTCTGAGTCAGGAATTTGTTATCGGCGTGCACAAGGAAAAAAACAAGTCTTGCACATAAATATGCAATTTCCTTTTCCCATTTCACTAATCACTGACATACTACTCTAACTGCTATCTCTATTTTTCGTCTTTTGGGGGGTCGCATCTAACAGGAGCAGCCCCTGGTCACTACCCTCCATAAAGTGTTGTTTCAGCTACTCCTGACCTGGAAACAATTTGTTCCTGGTATTTCGAGGCTTAAACACACACAAAAAAAAACTCCAATACGTCCGCATGTATATCGTTTCTCAGGGCCTACCTAACAGGCTAACATGATTTAATTTTATCAACAGCCTAGTTTTGTGACATGCCTGGATGCCAGCCAAGGCGGAATCTGCTGCAGCTACGGACTTGGCTGAAATAAGCCTCGAGACGTTCTCCGCTTGAGCCAAGTCCAATCTCCCATTTAGGAATGCACGAAGAGTGAATTCACCTGAAAAGCAAACATGAACACTGAGCTAGGAGTTTGTTCAAGATAAGGCACCTACATCCCAAGATAGCTTCACCATTCATTCTTCAAACAAAAAGTGTCTGCCTATCTGACAAAACGGTTTCCCTATAACTATAACTATAACTACAGCTGTAGCTAACGGAACTGTTTCTATTGAACTTCAATTTTGCCGTAACTAACTGAACTACAGTATTTCTTTACAAGCGTAAATAATCTAGACCAGTAGGAGGTGAGTGAGCGGGCAACTAACCAGGGTCGGCGAGCCTGGCACCGGCCTCCAAGCAGGCCCTCAGCACACGACGCAAGCAAAGGTCGTTCCCATGGCACTGGAGCTCCACCACATCCTCTCGGGTGTAGGACCTCGGAGCCAGCATGGGCACCACCAGCACCTTCAGATTTGGCGAACAAAATGGGAAATCAAGGCACGGGGAACAGTAACCAACCGAAAGCAGAGCAGTAAAGCCGCGGCTACCTCATCGATGACGCCCCCGTCTCCGTCCAGCGCGACCCCGTACTCCACGAAGTGGCTTCGGGGCCTCCAGGGCGCCGGCTCCTTCCTGGCCGGCCGGAACACGCGGGCGACGACGGCGACGGCGTCGGCGCCGGACAGGCGGACGACGCCGACGGCCGCGGGGCCCCCGCCGAGGGCGGTGACGATGGCGGCGATCGTCCCCGGAGATCCGCCGCCCCCGTAGCTCGGCGGCGCGCGGCGCGAGGGGGAGGAAGGCGGAGGCGAGCGCTCGTCGCCGGGCAGGACGAGGGAGCTGCAGGAGGCGAGGGCTTTGGCGCGCGTGGTCAGGGGTTTGGGGCTAGGGTTTAGTGGGCGGCGGCGGAGGAGAGGTCGGGGAGGCCGCCGTAGGAGAAAGGGGAGGAGGCGAGAGACGGCACGAGCCATTTGGATTGGGATTTTCTTTTTTCTTTCTGGAGAAGAACCATTTGGATTGGGATAGGCAGCGTGCTTGGAAGGTGTATCCTGTACAATGCTTCTATTTTAAGAGTGCCACGTAGGATAAATGATGAGATGGATGAGAGAGAAATCATAAGAGAAGGCTTGTCTTCTCTTATTTAAGAAAAGCTAAGAGATGATCTCTTAGCACAATTTGTCTCAACATATTTTTAGGAACAACTAATTATTGAAGATAAGGCTAAGAGATGACCCATTGTAGACATCTTTTTTTGTCATATCTAATTTACATGCAAAACTTAAGATAAGACAATCTTATCAACCATTGTACATGCCCTTAGAGAAGCAAAGTCACGCTGCTACAGTGTAATCATAGTGTAAATTAAAGAAGGAATGTTAGAGACGTTTAGCGGATTATTTACTATTAATATTTACTGTAGATATAAATAATCTATAATTAATTTTATTTCACCATCAAATTGTTTGCATGTAACGATTATGAATGTAAACATTAAATCTGTAATTTGCATATTAATTTAAATTATTTTTGTCTTAATCATATGGATTGCAAGAAGGAAAGTTAGAGGATCTACAATCCTCTAACTTTCCTTCTTAATGTTAGAGGATCTAGTTCCGCGTGCGGCTGGTTCACCCGTTGCGGGGTGACAGCTGATTAGAAATGCCACGTGCTATAACCGTTGAGGTAGAAGAAAAGAACAAAAAAAATCCTTTCTTCCGGCTTCCCTGCCGTCGCACGGATCTCGGCGCAAGGTCAACCCCATGAGACTCTCTGTAGTCAATTGTTGTAAGCTGGGCGAGCATTGTATTGTTGTAGTTGCGGACTCTTGTGGACAGGTTTTTTCACCTTTTATAAGCATCTTGTGTGTATTCTAGAGAGAGAAAACTCTACACCTCAACTAAGAGGGGGGTTGAGCTTTTATGTTTAAACTTCTATATGTCAACATGGCATTTTGTGTTTAAACTTTTATGTTAAAGCTAATTTATTTTATTTTGTCTGAAAATTCAGATTTTCTTTTACTTTCTCACATGGCATTTTTATTATTTATTGTAGCATGGCGGTTATTATTATTAATAACATGGCAGTTATTATTTTTAAGAGGATGGCATTTTTGTTATCAAGAGGATGGTAATTTTATTATTCAGACGATCATTTTTATTTTTAATGGCATGGCGTTTTTTATTACTAAGAGCATGCCTTTTTTTATAAGTAATAGGATGGCATTTTTATTTATTGAGAGGATGGCATTTTTCTTATTAAGAGGATGGGCATTTTATTCTTGAGAGGATGGCAATTTTATTTTTATTGGCATGGCAATTTTATTACTTAAAACATGACATGTGACAAGATATAAGATATTACTTATAAATCACATGGCAATCTTGTTTATTTGGGTTAGTTTGATAAATGCCACTCTAATTCTGGCGATTCTGACAAATGCCACTGCAATTTCCAAACTGTAAAAAATGCCATTTTTAGTGCCATTTTTAAAAGTTTACAGTGGTGTTTTTCAAAGTTTGCAAAATTTGCAGTGGCATTTCTCGGAATCACCCAAATTCGAGTGGCGATTTATCCAATTAACCCTTTTTATTTTAACGGCATGGAAGGTCCTGCATGGTGCTTTGCCATGATATGGTGTTCTTGTGGGCCGACACATTAGAACCCTTGTTTAATGTCCAATATGTGTCGCTAGACCGAAGGATATACAACATTCAGGGGAGCAGCCGGCGCGCCGAGCCGCCCGTCGCGATCGCACGCGCCCACTGGAGCTCTTGTGCATGAGCCCCTGCACAGGCCGCCGGCGAGATCCAGACCATGCCTCCACCAACTCCCCAAAGGAGGCACCTTCCTCGAGCCACGGCCGTCGCAAACAGGAGCCGCACCACGCGCCCCGGCCACCACCACGACTCCTGGCCGCCGCTCCTGGCCAAGATCCGCATCCGCCAAGATCCCAAATCAACGTCCGAAGAAAACAACGGGCCCATTCCGCGTCTCCATCGCGCTCTTCCCATGTGCCGCCTCACCGGAAGCCGCCCGCCGCCCGCACCGCCCACAAGACTGCACTCCCGCACGAAGGAGGCCCGTCAGGGTGTGCACAACTCGCCCCGCCGCTTTGTCGGCCGGGCGCCGCCACCACCGTCGACGGCAGTGCGGCTAGGGGGGCACGGAGTTGCGGGCACTCGGGAGCTCAGGTTTCGCCTCCAGAGCCACCTGCGTGAGCGCCCGACAGGTTGATGATTTGTCTTGCTTCCGTTCTGGCAGATACTAGTCTAGAATGTACAGCAATCCTTTACAACCATTTATGGAGAAGATACTGAAACACATGCCCCACCGTATTGTGTTTCAGCTTTCCGCATCAAGTGTGAAATCCCTAGTTAAGATCTTCTGTCATTAGTGTGAAACCAGACAACCTAATAGTTTCGTTTCAGCTTTCCGCGTAAGGGACAAATGGACGTGTCCAGGACGAGGAAGGTGGTGGCCCTGTGCAGTGTTGGCGTGCTTGCTGTAATTCGGGTGCGTGGACTCGTGGAGGTACTTGTCGGGATTGGCCGACTGCGTGGGAGTGGTGGTTGTGCTGCTCAGGGTCGTCCACGGGTCTGTGCGGGCTCTGTGACTGCACAGGGGAAATTCCTATTGGCTGTCCCTCCATCCCCATTGGCTGTCAAGCAGATCACGCGGATCACTATCTCATCCGACGTCTCTCAGCGCTCGATGTTGCCCAAATCTTTTCTATAAATGCATAAGCCTTCGCTACTACTGCCTCTTGATCTGTCGCTCCCGCCGCACAAGTTCTACTCTTATGGCCATCGACTAAGCGGCACCACCACCCATCCTCCTTTCTCCACCATGTCGAGGGATGCTCTGCCGGGAGCAGCACCAGGATCTTGCCTCGTCGAGTGGCCACGCCGTGTCTTCGACGCCCCGGCCATACCTGTGGGCGGCTGCCGCCGCCTAGCACTCGTACACAACGCTATGCTTGTTAGTTTTGTTCTCCCTCTCTCATTTCTCGATCTAAGCAGCTGAGAATATCTTGGCATGGTGCGAGTCAATCTGACAAGTGTTTACCTTTTCTGTGTAATTTATGATGCAGATGGTCCTGCTGGACATGTGGAGGCAGAGATGCGGGACAAAAGTACCCTTCCACACAAGCACCCTGACAAGGGCGATGGGCCAGCGTCGTACATGATGGGTGTTTGGTTCCGAAGATCCACACCAGTTCATCGAAGGAAAGGTGCTGAAAATATTATACATGATTCCTTTCAGTAGTAAATTTGATAGTCTTGACTTGATTTTCCTAGCAATACGTATGATCGAGCTGCTAGGGCATGAAATCCACACTCCTTGCTTGTCGCATAAGAAAGTGTACAAGACTCAATCAGATAATGATAAGGAAGCCTACCTATGAATCATGTCTTTTTTTTTCGCGGGAAATCTTCCGATCTATTCATCTTCAATCATGACAATACATCGAATATCAAAAATAATAAAAAATACATTCAGATCCGTAGACCACCTAGCGATGACTACAAACACTGAAGCGAGCCGAAGGCGCGTCGTCGTCATCGCCCCTCCATCGTCAGAGTCGGGCACAACTTGTTGTAGTAGACAGTCGGGAAGTCGTCGTGCTAAGGCCCCATAGAACTAGTGCGCCAGAACAGCAATCGTCGCAGATTAAGAATAACATAGATCGGAAGGATCCAATCCGAAGACACACAAACATAGACGAACACCAATGAGATCCAAGCAAATCCACCAAAGATAGATTCGCCGGAGACACACCTCCACGCCCACCAACGATGCTAGACGCACCACTGGAACGGGGGCTAGGCGGGAGACCTTTATTCCATTCAGAAAATCACCGTCGTTTCGTCTTCCTGAGCAAAACACAAACCCTAACAAAATTGAAAGAAACGACTAAAAACGAAGCCCTCCCGTCGGCCCTTGGCAGGATCCACCGCGCCTCCATGGCCCTAGGGCCACCAGAGACGAGGTGGACGTGCGTCGGAGCCAGCAAGAGGCAGGAACCCTAGCTACATTTTTTAGGAGGAGGACTTGCGGTCACCAAATTTACGAGACGCCTTACAAAGCATGTCTACATATGTTGAGACAAACTGTTACGTCTCTTCCTAATGTAAACTCACTTTGTTGGATGCTAAGAGTGATAACCGTATGTTTTTCTAATTACGAAATGATGTTGCTTTTTCAGAAATTAAATATTGCTAGTGTATAGAATAATACTCCTGCCATGGCAAACTACATAAATAATGGATGTACATTGCAGGGAAGAATATATTTCTTATAAGAAATTGACATTGACAACTAGTTATACATATCACATAATGTGAAAAACCCCTACTCAAACATATTTTTTCCGACTAGTTAAAATCAATCCGTAGGCCTTGCAAACGTACACGAGCTCATAGGTCTTAAGAAAAAGGCCCCCCGCTTTATAGATAAAGCATCACCGAACAACCGAATCCTGCCGATACAAACACACACACACACCACACACACCCAAGGCCGGATACAAGGACGCTGATAACAGCAACACTACCCCAATAAAATCCTAGCCAACATCAGATGAACACAATAAGCACTACTACGATGATGTCGGGGCGCTCAACCGTGGACGGGCCACCGCGAAGAGGAGAAGCCGAGTAGGACAATCAGTGAGCTCCAAAGCAACGCCTTCAGCAAGGGAACGACACCATCCTGTCGCCACCGCCCAATCCAAGGATTAGAATTTCCACCGGAGCACTCCGACGACAAATGAGATACCGCGACGGCGCCTTCAAGAAGGGGACGCCGCTGGAACGCCGCCGCCGTCGGCCTGGCAAAGCAGAATGGGTTTTCATCCCGGCCAACACTCATCGTCACCGGATTGGATGAATGACCCACCCCGGTCAACACGCCGCCCACATGGCCATGCTGGCCGAACAACACCCGAGCCGCGTGCTCAGCCCAAGAACACCGCGGCTACCACCAACCGGGCCGCCGCCACGGCATCCGAGTTCCACCCTCAACCAGGACACACCGAACGGATGCGGCTGACCAGAACGAAGTGGAGGCTCGCCTTCCACCCCAAAGTCGACACCTTGGCATGGTCGGTGACCTCGGCGGCCGGATCAGGGCCAGGGGAACTCCAGCGGCCACCCGCAGCAGCCGCCAGATGCAACGGAGGGGGCACCTTGCCCCTTCCCGAAGTCCCCTGCCACCACCAACAGGCCTCACGCGCACCACCACGCCATGGCACCACCCCGGCCTGACAAGCCCATCGCTGAGTCCAAAGAAGAGGGAGGGAGCTCACCCGAGTCCGACGCAGACGAACCGCCGCCGGAGAGACCCGCCGTTGCCGCGCGCAGATCGGACAACCACCAGGCCGCAGCAGTGCTGCTGCAGACCACCCCAATCTGAGGTCAAGACCGACCTCGGTCACCGCCCCGCGCCGCCCGCCGCCATCTAGGAGCCGGATCCGGGAGGATCGGGCCGGATCCGCGCCAGCACGCTACCGCCCAGATCGGGAACCCCTGCGGCCGCCACGCCACAAACGAGCCCGCCGCTCGATGTCGCGTCCCCATCAAGCAACCCCGCCGCCGAACTCCGAGCACGCCGCCGCGCCGCTGGCCCCGCCAAAGCCCAGCGCCCCCACTCGACCGGTTATCTCGCGCCAGCTGCGGAGCACGAGGGGGAGGAAGAAGAGGCCATGCCGCCCCACCGGCGCCGGCTTCGCCCGGACGGAGTCAAGGCGGCGGCGAGGGAGAGAGCAGAGGAGGGAGGTTGGGTCATGGCTAGAGTTCCCCGTCGCTCATGAGAGCGACACGGGAGGAGAGGGGGGAGGGAGCTCGTAGGTCTTCACTTCATTAGTACACGGGAGGGAAGGGGGGAGGGAGCTCGTAGGTCTTCACTTCATTAGTTAGAATTTCACTACGGTCTTGTATCATACTGCAGGCTGCACAACAGTGCGGAAAACAATTAAATTTCTTTGGGACAAGTAAATTGATGAACACAAATGTTGCTCTCCATTGTTCATCCACTGCTAGAGGAGGTGAGTGAAATTTTGGCCTCATGGCGTCGTCATGTCATGGAGTGCTACAATAATTCCTCAAAGTTTGCATCCGGAAAGCCTATCTATTTAATTAGTTTGAAGAAAATCCCATCCTTTTCGGTGTCTCTGTGATGATTTTGCTTGCCTAATGAAAGAATGTATAATTTTATTTCTGCTTCAAAATAAGACTAGGTCAAACCAACTTGCAGGCATGATGGTTGTTTCACTCACTCACTCATGTATTTATCGTTGTTGTGGATGCATTTCTTAATCCATGGACCTCCTCTCCCAAGCTCAACCCATCTATATCTCTATGTATACTAAGAGTAGTGACTCATCCGCGTGCTGAGTGCGCGTGCGACTTGAACTTGGGATGTCGGGCGACCGGCAGGAGGAGAGCACACCGTCTACTTCGTTTGTTTCCTCAGTTGAGAAAGCTCAGGAGGATGACAACAAGTAGCGGAAGCAACAATGGCGGGCAGTCTGAGCAACTCCCAATTCTGGTGGGGGGTGATTTTAATATTATTAGAAGACGTGATGAAAAAAATAATGACAACTTCGATGGAAGATGGTCATTTATGTTCAATACCATTATAGAAAGCTTAGATTTGCGAGATTGAGCTTTCAGGAGAAAGTTTACTCGGCTAATTCGCTACCAAATCCAACGCTCGAGAAGTTGGATCGAGTTTTGGCAAGTGTTGCGTGGGAACGTAAGTTTCCTTCGTAGCGGTACAAGCGCTTTCTCGTGGTATTTCGATCACACACCCTTGCTGCTCGATTCGGTGGGGCCACGATTCGGGTAACAAGAATTTATTCTCCTTCGAGCTGGCGTGGTTTGAAAGAGAAGGATTTTTGGATCTTGTAGCTAGAGAATGGGCTAAAGATGCCGGAGGTAGGAATGCACTAGAGCGTTGGCAGAACAAAATTAGACATCTTCGGAGTTTTCTTCGAGGGTGGGCTAAGCATCTAGGTGGAATGTATAAGGTGGAGAAGGAACGGCTGCTCTCCCTTATCCAAACCCTAGATGTTAGGGCAGAAACTTCGATTTTGTCCGCCCCTGAGCTTCATATCAAGCATGAGGCTGAGGGGAGGTTGAAGGAGCTACTTCGTGAGGAAGAATTGAAGTGGGCGCTGCGGGCAAAGGTGACAAAAGTTGTCCAGGGGGATGCGAATACTCAATTCTTCCACATGATAGCCAACGGTAAACACCGAAAGAAGAGAATATTTCAGTTAGAACAAGATGAGGGCACCATTGTCGGTCAGGACAACCTCAAACTTTATATTACGGACTATTACAAGCGTCTTTTCGGACCACCAGATGGTAACTCTGTGTCCATGGATGAATCTAGAGTGCACGATGTCCCTCAGCTTACTTCTGTGGAGAACGATATCCTAACTGCCCCTTTCACGGAAAAGGAGGTTTTTGAGGCTGTCTCCAACATGAAGTGTAACAAGGCACCCGGGCCGGATGGTTTCCCAGCTGAGTTTTATAAGAAGTGTTGGCATATCATCAAAGGGGACTTGATGCCGATGTTCCATGATTTGTTCGCGGGACACTTGCAGCTTTTCCAACTAAACTTTGGCACTATTACCTTGTTGCCTAAGAAGACTGACGCCATTCGAATTGAGCAATTTCGGCCTATTTGCCTTTTGAATGTAAGTTTCAAGATCTTCACCAAGGTGGGTACGTTAAGGCTCACGCAGATTGCGCAGATGTTGTGTAACCTTCTCAAACGGCCTTCATGCGGATAGGAACATCCTAGAAGGGGTTGTGGTCTGCATGAAACGCTTCATGAAATTCATACGAAAAAACTTGATGGTGTTATTTTCAAAGTGGATTTCGAGAAGGCGATGACAAAGTCAAATGGCCGTTCCTACAACAGCTCTCATGGATGAAGGGGTTTGATGAGCTCTGGCGCAATCGGTGGAAACTTTCACACAAAAAGGTAGTGTGGGCATTAAAGTTAATGATGACATAGGCCATTATTTCGAACGCATAAAGGGTTGAGACAGGAGACCCTATGTCGCCTATTCTGCTCAATATCGTGGTTGATATGTTGGCGATCCTGATTGGGAGGGCCAAGGAGGCGGTCAGTGGAGGGATTGGTGCCTCATCCGGTTGATGGTGGGCTGTCCATCCCGCAATACTGACGATACAATCATTTTCATGGAACACGATTTGGCAAAAGCGAGGAACATGAAGCTAGTCTTATGTTTATTTGAACAGTTATCGGGTGAAGATTAACTTCCATAAGAGCGAGTTGTTTTGCTTTGGGAGGCCAAAGATGACCAACAAGCTTATACACAACTGTTCGGCATGGTTGGGGCGTTACCATTCACTTATCTGGGATTCCAATACACCATCGTAAGCTAACTAATCGTGAATGGAAGTGTATCAAGATCGCTTTGAGAAGAAATCGAGCTGCTGGAAAGGAAAACTCATGTCTTATGGAGGCCGGTTAATTCTAATTAACTCGGTGCTCACGAGTTTACCTATGTTTCTCTTATCGTTCTTCGAGATCCCAGTGGGTGTTCGGAAAAGGCTAGACTTCTATCGTTCTCGTTTCTTTTGGCAGAGTGATGAATCCAAGAGAAAATACAGATTGGCCAGATGGGATATTATATGTCGACCAAAGGACCAAGGGGGACTTGGGGTTGAAAATCTTGAGATCAAGAACAAGTGCCTGCTTAGTAAATGGTTGTTTAAGTTGTCTTCTGAGACAGAGGCAACGTGGGCGCAGATCTTAAGGAGTAAATATCTGCACTCAAAGACGTTGTCACAGGTTACTCTGAGACCTACAGATTCACCGTTCTGGAAAGGGCTTATGAGGGTTAAAGCCGCTTTCTTTAATAGAACAAAATTTATTGTGGGCAATGGCGAGAATACACGCTTCGGGAGGATACGTGGCTGGGGACACGCCATTGGCTACACAATATCCGACTCAGATCGTATTGTTCAGCATAGGGACTCTCTTGTTGCCACAGCTTATGCGATGCTGCACTCTAAACATCCAGTTTAGGAGGGTGCTTCTTGGGCCTCGATGGGAGGCATGGCTTAACCTTGTCCGTAGGGTGATGGACGCTCACTAACTCCTAACCGCGATCGCTTGCTTTGGACACTAACTAGGACTGGGTTTTCACAACAAATCGATGTATGTTAATATTATTAATTCTGCTGTAATACCCGCTTCCAAGGAGGTTTGGAAAGTTAAGGTTCCTTTGAAGATTAAAGTGTTTATGTGGTTTGTGCATAAGCAGGTTATTACGACTAAGGACAATCTAGTTAAGCATAATCGACAGGTTCTACTAGGTGTAGTTTCGTCATACGGAGGAGACCATCAAGCATTTATTCTTTGATGTCCGTTGGCTCATGGGCTGTGGCGCTCTGTGCAAATTGCCTTTAATATTACTCCTCCCACTTGGTAAACACGTTATTTGGGGCGTGGCTTGTTGGGATTCAGCCGACACAGCCGGACATATTCGAGTAGGAGTATGTGCGTTATTATGGGCAATTTGGAATTGCGAAATGATTTGGTTTTAACAGAACAACAAATACTCACTTTTTGCGGTGTTATTCGAGCTACAGCGCTGATCCGTGCGTGGTCGTTACTCACTCCGACGGAGGCCGTGGAGCATTTGGTTATCGGATCTGTCCAAAGGGAGATGGTGGCGCGGGATATCTTCAACCGGTTTGGATGGCGATCATGTAATAGGATAGACATTTAGTTTTACCTATCTAGTTTCATGCTGGCCGGTTGTGGGTGCTCTCTTATATGCTTTGTCATGGACGCTCTATGTGAGCTTATCCATGCTCTTATTACATTGATGTAAGACATTGTTGAGACCTTGATTTATTTCTAATAATAGAGGCTGTATGCATCGTTCTGATGCAGAGGCCGGGGATTTCCCCCTTTTCGAAAAAAAAGCAACAGAAAATGCAATGCAGATTGATTCTTTGGTTAATACAGCTCATTAACCGTGAACTAGTTGTCAGAAGGTTATTGCATCATATACCAATACAGATTTCTAAAGAGTAGAGGAATTAGAACAGAAATCTCACCTCGTCGCCTTCCTCTTCCTCTTTCTCGCCATCTTCTTCTTCCTCTCCGAATTTTGACACAAATATGAATATGGAAGTGAATATATCCGTATCCGAATAAGATTTTGGCTAAATTTTCATGGGATGAAGAACCGGATACCTTGCGAGAATCTCATGAAGAAGATCAATTCGAGTTGATATCGACAATTTCTAGCTGACTTCTTAAATGCCAAGAACAGTGAGTACTTTAAGACGGGGAGGACTCCCCCTCCTCCCCCTCCTCCGAACTCTCATCATCATCGTCGTCGCCGTCGTCGTCACTCTCGTCATCATCAGATCTCTCCGAGTACTGCTGCTCGATGTCACTCGTCACATCTTGAGGCGAGCGGTCCACCATGGGGATCTCGGAGATCGCACCATACAACGCCCTCCATAGGTGAATCTTAACTTTGGCCAGTATGATCTTATGGTGTGCCCGGCCGGAGTTAATCGAGTGTGTTGGGTAAGTTTATGCACCCATGCATGAAAGTTAATCTAGTCGAATAGTCATGTCCACGATAACGGACGCTCGGAGTTGTATCCTGTAGTCTGTCATCTCCTTCACCTTGAACGTGCAGACCACGTGTGCCGCGGACAAAACCAACTCTCTTTGGAACGCCGCGTCTTTTATCTCTGTGAACGCCTTGTCCCGTGGCACATAAATCTTGTCGATGGCCCTCATTTCCTCGCTAGGTGTTTTTTAAGCTATTTTTTTTCTGAAAATTCAGATTTTTTTTTGGCTTTCTCACATGGCATTTTTATTATTTATAGCATGGTAGTTATTATTATTAATAACATGTAAACTTTTTTATATTTAAGAGGATGAAAATTTTACTATGAGTTAACATTTTTATTTTTAATGGCATGGCAGTTTTTATTACTAAGAGCATCGCTTTTGTATAAGTAATATGATGACATTTTTATTTATTGAGAGGATGGCATTTTTCTTATTAAGAGGATGTCAATTTTACTTTTGAGAGGAAATCATGTTCCGATGATCATCGAGTGCAGGCAACTTGCTAGTGAAGGTTATCATGTTGATTTTCTACATTGCTTTCAGGAGACCAATGAGACGGCCAATAGTCTAGAAAACCTGCTTCTAATTCTAGATCAACAGGCTTTTGGGATGACTTTATTTCATCTTCTGTTGTATACGCTCTATTGATTATTTGATGAATAAAGTCTTTTTGTATAAAAAAGGGGTGTGGCTAGGTCTCAATCGACTGAGATTTAACCAAGTCTCAGTCAACTGATATAACATGCAAGAGAGAAAAATAAAAAAAATGCATGAATTTCAATGTAAAATCTCATGAATATAGCATCGACTAAGACTTAAGGAAGTCTCAGTCAACCGAGACTTAACAAGATTGTACAAAAAGAGATAAGAGATGATCTCTTATCAATATATCATCTACTCCATATCATCGTACTTATTGGAATACTCTGTTTAAGTTGGAGTATAAGGTGTTATTGGTAGTTTGATAACAGAACTTACGGCACAAACATTGTCAGGACTGTTCCCTCATATGGATGGTTTGTGTCTTGCATATGAATGGGCATCCATCTGGCCACGCTTACTATTCTTATCGATCTCAAAGAACGTTTTCCCAAACTCGCACATTTCCTGGCTCAAGATGTTTAGACAAGCTAACTCATTATCTGTGGCACTTTCAATAGTTTTAACAACTGAGGCTCCTTGCCATCTAGTTATGTCCTCAACTGTGAATTCTCGACAACATGCTTTAGTATCTCATTGTCGTGAACAATTGGATATAAATTTAGAGGTTTATCTGGATTCCCAATCATGAAGTAAAAACCTTGGCATTCTTAGTCATCCGCTCGTGGTTGTCAGCACGAGTGTAAAAAATGGAAAGAAAGAGCAGAAGAAAAAATATATCCAATGCTAGCTCTATATCACATGTTGATCAATGAATAGTAAGCAAAGCTATGACACAATATCAAAGATGAGTGCTGCTATCTCTTAAGCATGCGTTGGTTTTTCCCTTGAAGAGGAAAAGGTGATGCAGCAAAGTAGCGTAAGTATATCCCTTAGTTTTTGAGAACCAAGATATCAATCCAGTAGGAGGCTCCTCAAAAGTCACACGCACCTACACAAACAAACAAGAACCTCGCAACCAACGTGATAAAGGGGTTGTCAATCCCTTCACGGTAACTTGCGAAAGTGAGATCTGATAGAGATAATAAGATAAGATAAATATTTTTGGTATTTTTATGATATAGATTGAAAAGTAAAAGATGCAAAATAAATGCCGCCAAAAATAGCTTGTTGACGGGAGATTAATATGATGGAAAATAGACCCGGGGGGCATAGGTTTCACTAGTGGCTTCTCTGAAGATAGCATAAGTATTACGGTGGGTGAACAAATTACTGTCGAGCAATTGATAGAAAAGCGAATAATTATGAGATTATCTAGGCATGATCATGTATATAGGCATCCCGTCCGTGACAAGTAGACCGACTCCTGCCTGCATCTAGAGTATTAAGTTCATGAAGAACAGAGTAACGCATTAAGAAAGATGACATGATGTAGAGGGATAAACTCATGCAATATGATATAAATCCCATCTTTTTATCCTCGATGGCAACAATACAATACATGCCTTGCTGCCCCTGCTGTCACTGGGAAAGGACACCACAAGATTGAACCCAAAGCTAAGCACTTCTCCCATTGCAAGAAATATCAATTAGTAGGCCAAACCAAACTGATAATTCGAAGAGACTTGCAAAGATAACCAATCACACATAAAAGAATTCAGAGGAGATATAAATATTTCTCATAGATAAACTTGATCATAAACCCAAAATTCATCGGATCTCGACAAACACACCGCAAAAAGAGTTACATTGAATAGATCTTCAAGAAGATCGAGGAGAACTTTGTATTGAGATTCAAAGAGAGAGAAGAAGCCATCTAGCTAATAACTATGGACCCGAAGATCTGTGGTAAACTACTCACAACTCATCGGAGAGGCCTTGGAGATGATGTAGAGGCCCTCCGTGGTTGAATCCCCCTCCGACGGAGCACCGACGAAGGCTCCAAGATGGGATCTCGCAGATACAGAAGGTTGCGGCGGTGGAAATAGTTTTTCGTGGTGCTCCTGGATGTTTTCAGGGTATATGGATATATATAGGCGAAGGAGGTAGGTCAGGGGAGCCACGAGGGGCCTACGAGGGTGGGGGCGCGTCTGTCCCCCTAGGGCGCCCTCCTGCCTTGTGGCCGCCTCGGCTGCTTCTTGACGTCCACTCCAAGTCTCTTGGATTGTGTTTGTTCTGAAAAGATCGCTCCCGAAGGTTTCATTCCGTTTGGACTCCATTTGATATTCCTTTCCTTCGAAACACTGAAATAGGCAAAAAAAAAAGCAATTCGGGCTGGGCCTCCGCTTAGTAGGTTAGTCCCAAAAATGATATAAAAGTGTAAAGTAAAGCCCATAAACATCCAAAACTTGTAATATAATAGCATGGAACAATCAAAAATTATAGATACGTTAGAGACGTATCAAGCATCCCCCAGCTTAATTCCTGCTCGTCCTCGAGTAGGTAAATGACAAAAACAGAACTTTTAATGTGGAATGCTACCTAACATATTTCTCAATGTAATTTTCTTTATTGTGGCATGAATGTTCAGATCCAAATGATTCAAAATAAAAGTTCATATTGACATAAGAGATAGTAATACTTCAAGCATACTAACAAATTAACCATGTCTTCTCAAAATAACATGGCTAAAGAAAGTTCATCCCTACAAAATCATATAGTTTGATCATGCTTCATTTCTGTCACACAAGAATGCTCTCATCTTGCACAACCCCGATGACAAGTCAAGCAATTGTTTCATACTTTAGTAATCTCAAACTTTTTTCAACTTTCACGCAATACATGAGAGCGAGCCATGGATATAGCACTATGGGTGAAATAGAATATAATGATGGGGGTTATGTGGAGAAGACAAAAAAGGAGAAGGTCTCACATCGACGCGGCTAATCAACGAGCTAGGGAGATGCCCATCGATTGATGTCAATGCAAGGAATAGGGATTGTCATGCTACGGATGCACTAGAGCTATAAATGTATGAAAGCTCAATGAAAGAAACTAAGTGGGTGTGCATCCAACTTGCTTGCTCATGAAGACCTAGGGCATTTGAGGAAGCCCATTGTTGTAATATACAAGCCAAGTTCTATAATGAAAAATTCCCACTAGTATATGAAAGTGACAACATAGGAGACTCTCTAACATAAAAATCATGGTGCTACATTGAAGCACAAGTGTGGAAAAAGGATAGTAGCATTGTCCCTTTTTATTTCTTCTTTTTTTCGCCTTTTTTTGGCCTTTCTCTTTTTTTGGGACAATGCTCTATTAATGATGATCATCACATTTCTATTTATTTACAACTCATTGATTACAACTCGATATTAGAACAAAATATGACTCTATATGAATGCCTCCGGCGGTGTACCGGGATATGCAATGAATCAAGAGTGACATGTATGAAAATTATGCATGGTGGCTTTGCCACAAATACGATGTCAACTACATGATCATGCAAAGCAATATGAAAATGCTGAAGCATGTCATAATAAATGGAATGGTGAAACGTTGCATGTCAATATATCTCGGAATGGCTATGGAAATGCCATAATAGGTAGGTATGGTGGCTTTTTTGAGGAAGATATAAGGAGGTTTATGTGTGATAGAGCGTATCGTATCACGCGATTTGGATGCACCGGCGAAGTTTGCACCACAACTCAAGGTGAGAAAGGGCAATGCACGGTACCAAAGAGGCTAGCAATTATGGAAGGATAAAAGTGCGTATATGAAGGAAATATGCCCTAGAGGCAATAATAAAGTTATTATTTATTTCCTCATATCATGATAAATGTTTATTATTCATGCTAGAATTGTATTAACCGGAAACATGATACATGTGTGAATACATAGACAAACATATAGTCACTAGTATGCCTCTACTTGACTAGCTCATTAATCAAAGATGGTTATGTTTCCTGACCATAGACATGTGTTGTCATTTGATTAATGGGATCACATCATTAGGAGAATGATGTGATTGACATGACCCATCCGTTAGCTTAGCACTTGATCGTTTAGTATTCTCGCTATTGCTTTCTTCATGACTTATACATGTTCCGTAACTATGAGAATTATGCAACTCCCGCTTACCGGAGGAACACTTTGGGTACTACCAAATGTCACAACGTAACTGGGTGATTATAAAGGAGTACTACAGGTGTCTCCAAAGGTACATGTTGAGTTGGCGTATTTCGAGATTAGGTTTTGTCACTCCGATTGTCGGAGAGGTATCTCTGGGCCCTCTCGGTAATACTCATCACTTAAGCCTTGCAAGCATTATAACTAATGAGTTAGTTATGAGATGACGTATTACAGAACGAGTAAAGAGACTTGCCGGTAACGAGATTGAACTAGGTATTGGATACCGACAATCAAATCTCGGGCAAGTAACATACCGATGACAAAGGGAACAACGTATGTTGTTATGCGGTTTGACCGATAAAGATCTTCGTAGAATATGTAGGAACCAATATGGGCATCTAGGTCCCGCTATTGGTTATTGACCGAGAATGGTTTTAGGTCATGTCTACATAGTTCTCGAACCCGTAGGGTCCGCACGCTTAACGTTTCGATGACAGTTTTATTATGAGTTTATAAGTTTTGATGTACCGAAGTTTGTTCGGAGTCCCGGATGTGATTACGGACATGACGAGGAGTCTCGGAATGGTAGAGACATAAAGATAGATATATTGGAAGCCTATGTTTGGACATCGGAATGGTTCCGGGTGAAATCGGCATTTTACCGGAGTACCGGGAGGTTACCGGTACCCCCCAGGGGGTTAATGGGCCTACATGGGCCAAGAGGGAGAAGAGGGAAGGAGCCGGAGGGGACGACGCCTCCCTCCTAGTCCGAATAGGACAAGGGAAGAGGCGGCGCCCCTTTCCTTCCCCTCTTCCTCCTCTTTCCCCCCTTCTCCTACTCCTACTTGGAAAGAGGGAGTCCTACTCCCGGTGGGAGTAGGACTCCCCCTGGCGCGCCCTCTAGGACGGCCGCCTCCTCCCCTTGGCTCCTTTATATACGGGGCAAGGGGGCACCCTAGAACACACAAGTTGATCTACGGATCGTTCCTTAGCCGTGTGTGGTGCCCCTTCCACCATATTCCACCTCGGTCATATCGTCGCAGAGTTTAGGCGAAGCCTGCGCGATAGAACATCATCATCGTCACCACGCCGTCGTCTTGTGGAACTCATCTCCGGAGCCTTTGCTGGATCGGAGGGCGAGATCGTCATCGAGTTGAGCGTGTGCTGAACTCGGAGGCCCGTCGTTCGGTGCTTGGATCGGTCGGATCGTGAAGACGTCGACTACATCAACCGCGTTGTGCTAACGCTTCGCTTACGGTCTCACGAGGGCGTGGGCGGACACTCTCCCTCTCGTTGCTATATCATCACCATGATCTTGCGTGTGCGTAGGAATTTTTTTGAAATTACTACGTTTCCCAACAGTGGCATCCGAGCCTAGGTTTTATGCGTTGATATTATATGCACGAGTAGAACACAAGTGAGTTGTGGGCGATACAAGTCATACTGCTTACCAGCATGTCATACTTTGGTTCGGCGGTATTGTGAGATGAAGCGGCCCGGACCAACATTACGCGTACGCTTATGCGAGACTGGTTTCACCGTTACGAGCACTTGTGCTTAAAGGTGACTGGCGGGTGTCTGTCTCTCTCACTTTAGCTGAATCGAGTGTGACGAAGGTTAAAACAACACCAACTTAACAAACTATCGTTGTGGTTTTTGATGCGTAGGTAGGAACGGTTCTTGCTAAGCCCGTAGCAGCCACGTAAAATTTACAACAACAAGTAGAGGACGTCTAACTTGTTTTTGCAGGGCATGTTGTGATGTGATATGGTCAAGACGTGATGCTATATTTTTTGTATGAGATGATCATGTTTTGTAATCAAAGTTATCGGCAACTGGCAGGAGCCATATGGTTGTCATTTATTGTATGAAATGCAAACGCCCTGTAATTGCTTTACTTTATCACTAAGCGGTAGCGATAGTCATAGAAGCAATAGATGGCGTAACGACAACGATGCTACGATGGAGATCAAGGTGTCGCGCCGGTGACAATGGTGATCATAACGGTGCTTCAAAGATGGAGATCACAAGCACAAGATGATGATGGCCATATCATATCACTTATATTGATTGCATGTGATGTTTATCCTTTATGCATCTTATCTTGTTTTGATTGACGGAAGCATTTTAAGATGATCTCTCGCTAATTATCAAGAAGTGTTCTCCCTGAGTATGCACCATAGCGAAAGTTCTTCGTGCTGAGACACCACGTGATGATCGGGTGTGATAGGCTCTACGTTCAAATACAACGGGTGCAAAACAGTTGCACACGCGGAATACTCGAGTTATACTTGACGAGCCTAGCATATCTGAGATATGGCCTCGAACACGGAGACCGAAAGGTCGGCGTGAATCATATAGTAGATATGATCAACATAGAGATGTTCACCATTGAAACTACTCCATCTCACGTGATGATCGGACATGGTTTAGTTGATTTGGATCACGTGATCACTTTGATGACTAGAGATGTCTGTCTAAGTGGGAGTTCTTAAGTAATATGATTAATTGAACTTAAATTTATCATGAACTTAGTACCGGTAGTATTTTGCTTGTCTATATTTGTTTGTAGATAGATGGCTCGTCTTTGTTGTTCCGTTGAATTTTAATGCGTTCCTTGAGAAAGCAAAGTTGAAAGATGATGGTAGCAATTACACGGATCGGGTCCGTAACTCGAGGATTATCCTCATTGCTGCATAGAAAAGTTACGTCCTGGAAGCACCGCTGGGTGCTAGGGCTGCTTCTTGATGTGGCCGACGACGTTAAGAACGTCTGGCGAGAAAAAGCTGATGACTACTCTATAGTTCAATGTGCCATGCTTTACGGCTTAGAACCGGGCCTTCAACGACATTTTGAGCGTCATGGAGCATATGAGATGTTCCAGAGTTGAAGTTAATATTTCAAGCTAATGCCCGGATTGAGAGATATGAAGTCTCCAATAAGTTCTATAGCTGCAAGATGGAGGAGAATAGTTACGTCGGTGAACACATACTCAAAATGTCCGGGTATAATAATCACTTGATTCAAGCGGGAGTTATTCTTCACGATGATAGTGTCATTGATGAAATTCTCCAATCACTGCCACCAAGCTACAAGAGCTTCGTGATGAACTATAATATGCAAGGGATGAACAAGACTATTCGAGCTCTTCGCAATGCTAAAAGCTGCGGAGGTAGAAATCAAGAAGGAGCATCAAGTGTTGATGGTCAACAAGACCACTAGTTTCAAGAAGAAGGGCAAAGGGAAGAAGAAGGGAACTTCAAAAGAACGGCAAGCAAGTTGCTGCTCAAGAGAAGAAACCCAAGTCGGACCTAAGCCCAAATCGAGTGCTTCTCCGCAAGCGGTCGATCTTTGAAGCGGAACTGTTGGGGAACGTAGTAATTTCAAAAATTTCCTACGCACACGCAAGATCATGGTGATGCATAGCAACGAGAGGGAGAGTGTTGTCTCGCACCCTCGTGAGACCCGGCGGAAGCAATCACAACGTAGAGGAAGTAGTCGTCGTTCTCCTCGCGATCCGACCGATCCTGGCGCCGTTACTCGGCGCCCCGAGTTCTTGACACACGTACAGCTCGATGGCGTCCCTCGTACTCGATCCAGCCGAGTGTCGAGGGAGAGTTCCGTCGGCCGACGACGCGTGGTGACGATCTTGATGTTCTATCGTGCGCAGGCTTCGCCTAAGCTTCGCGACGATATGACCGAGGTGGAATATGGTGGAGGGGGCACCGCACACGGCTAAGGAACGATCCGTAGATCAAACTTGTGTGTCCTAGCCTCCTAGGGTGCCCCCGCCCCAGTATATAAAGGAGGGAGGGAGGTGCGGCCGCCCAAGGGAGGCGCTGGAGGAGTCCTACTCCCACCGAGTAGGACTCCCCCTTCCTAGTTGGAGTAGGATTGGGGAGGGAAGAGGAGGGGCGCCGCCTCCTCCTGTCCTATTCGGACTAGGGGAGGGGCGCGGCCTGCCCTGGCCGCCCCTCCTCTTCTCCCTCGAGGCCCACTAAGGCCCATTTAGTTCCCGGGGGTTCCGGTAACCTCCGGTACTCGATAAATTCCGTTTTCACCCTAACCATTCCGAACTCCAAATATAGGCTTCCAATATATCAATCTTTATGTCTCGACCATTTCGAGACTCCTCGTCATGTCCGTGATCACATCCGGACTCGAACTTCTTCGGTACATCAAAATACACAAACTCATAATAACCGCCATCGAAACCTTAAGCGTGCATGGACCCTACGGTTCGAGAACAATGTAGACATGACCGAGACACGTCTCGGTCAATAACCAATAGCGGGACCTGGATGCCCATATTGGTTCCTACATATTCTACGAAGATCTTTATCGGTCGACCACATAACAACATCGTTGTTCCTTTGTCATCGGTATGTTACTTGCCCGAGATTCGATCGTCGGTATCCAATACCTAGTTCAATCTCGTTACGCAAGTCTCTTTACTCGTTCCGTAATACATCATCTCACAGCTAACTTATTAGTTGTAATGCTTGCAAGGCTTCATGATGTGTATTACCGAGAGGGCCCAGAGATACCTCTCCGACAATCGGAGTGACAAAACCTAATCTCAAATACGCCAACCCAACATCGCCTTTGGAGACACCTGTAGTACTCCTTTATAATCACCCGATTCGTTGTGACGTTTGGTAGCACCAAAGTGTTCCTCCGTAAACGGAGTTGCATAATCTCATAGTTATAGGAACATGTATAAGTCATGGATAAAAGCGGTAGCAACATACTAAGCGATCGTGTGCTAAGCTAATGGAATGGGTCATGTCAATCAGATCATTCTACTAATGATGTGACCTTGTTAATCAAATAACAACTCTTTGTTTATGGTCGGAAACATAACCATCTTTGATTAACAAGCTAGTCTAGTAGAGGCATACTAGTGACATATTGTTTGTCTATGCATTCACACATGTATCATGTTTCCGGTTAATACAATTCTAGCATGAATGATAAACATTTATCATGAATTAAGGAAATAAATAATAACTTTATTATTGCCTCTAGGGCATATTTCCTTGATCTCCCACTTGCACTAGAGTCAATAATCTAGATTACATAGTAATGATTCTAACACCCATGGAGTCTTGGTGTTGATCATGTTTTGCTCGTGGAAGAGGCTTAGTCAACGGTGCTGCTACATTCAGATCCGTATGTATCTTGCAAATCTCTATGTCTCCCACCGACTAAGTCCGGATGGAATTGAAGCGTCTCTTGATGTGCTTGGTCCTCTTGTGAAATCTGGATTCCTTCGCTAAGGCAATTGCTCGATATTGTCACGAAAGATTTTCATTGGACCCGATGCACTAGGTATCACACCTAGATCGGATATGAACTCCTTCATCCGCACTCCTTCATTAGCTGCTTCCGAAGCTGCTATGTACTCGCTTCACATGTAGATCCCGCCACGACGCTTTGTTTAGAACCGCACCAACCGACTCCTCCGTTTAGTGTAAATCGTATCCGTCTGCGATTTAGAATCGTCTCGGATCGGTGTCAAAGCTTGCATCAACGTAACTGTTTACGATGAGCTCTTTGTCACCTCCATATCGAAAACATATCCTTAGTCCTTTTCGGTATTTCAGATGTTCTTGACCGCTGTCGATGATCCACTCTGGATTACTTTGGTACCTCCTGCTAAACTTATAGCAAGGCACACATCGTGTCCGGTACACAAGATTGCATACATGATAGAGCCTATGGCTGAAGCATAGGAACATCTTTCATTTTCTCTCTATCTTCTGCGTTGGTCGGGCATTGAGTCTTACTCAACTTCACACCTTGTAACACGAGCAAGAACCCTTTCTTTGCTTGATCCATTTTGAACTTCTTCAAAATTTTGTCAAGGTATGTGCTTTGTGAAAGTCCAATTAAGCGTCTTGATCTATCTCTATAGATCTTAATGCCCAATATGTAAGCAGCTTCACCGAGGTCTTTCATTGAAAACTCTTATTCAAGTATCCCTTTATGCTATCCGGAAATTCTATATCATTTCCGATCAGCAATATGTCATCTACATATAATATCGAAATGCTCTGAGCTCCCACTCACTTTCTTGTAAATCTGAGGCTTCTCCAAAAGTCTCAGATAAACCCAAATGCTTTGATCACACTATCAAAGCGTTTATTCCAACTCGAGATGCTTGCACCAGTCCATAGATGGATCGCTGGAGCTTGCATACTTTGTTAGCTCCTTTGGATCGATAAAACCTTCTCGTTGCATCATATACAACTCTTCTTCGTAAATCCATTCAGAATGCGCTTTACATCCATTTGCCAAATTTCATAATCATAAAATCGCAATTGCTAACATGATTCGGACGGACTTAAGCATCGCTACGGGTGAGAAGGTCTCATTGTAGTCAATCCCTTGAACTTGTCGAAAACCCTTTGCGACAAGTCGAGCTTTGTAGACGATAACATTACCGTCGTCGTCGGTCTTCTTCTTGAAGATCCACTTGTTTTCTATTGCTTGCCTACCCTCGGGCAAGTTAACCAAAGTCCATACTTTGTTTTCATACATGGATCCCATCTCGATTTCATGGCCTCAAGCCATTTTATGGAATCTGGGCTCACCATCGCTTCTTCATAGTTCGTAGGTTCATCATGATCTAGTAGCATGATTTCGAACAGGATTACCGTACCACTCAGTGCGGATCTTACTCTGGTTGATCTCGTGGTTCTGTAGTAACTTGATCTGAAGTTTCATGATCAACATCATCAACTTCCTCACTACTTGGTGTAGATGTCTCAGAAACCGGTTTCTGCGACAAACTACTTTCAAGTAAGGGAGAAGGTACAATTACCTCATCAAGTTCTACTTTCCTCCCACTCACTTCTTTCGAGAGAAACTCCTTCTCTAGAAAGGATCCATTCTTAGCAACGAATGTCTTGCCTTCGGATCTGTGATAGAAGGTGTACCCAACAGTTTCCTTTGGGTATCCTATGAAGACACATTTCTCCGATTTGGGTTCGAGCTTATCGGGTTGAAGCTTTTTCACATAAGCATCGCATCCCCAAACTTTAAGAAACGACAACTTTGGTTTCTTGCCAAACCACAGTTCATAAGGTGTCGTCTCAACGGATTTTGACGGTGTTCTATTCAGGTGAATGCGGCCGCCTCTAGAGCATAACCCCAAAACGATAGCGGTAAATCAGAAGAGACATCATAGATCGCACCATATCTAGTAAAGTACGATTCGACGCTCGGACACACCATTACGTTGTGGTGTTCGGGTGGCGTGAGTTGCTAAACTATTCCGCATTGTTTCAAATGTAGACCAAACTCGTAACTCAAATATTCACCTCCACGATCGATCGTAGAAATTTAATTTTCTTATTACGATGATTTTCAACTTCACTCTGAAATTCTTTGAACTTTTCAAATGTTTCAGACTTATGTTTCATTAAGTAGATATACCCATATCTGCTTAAGTCATCTGTGAAGGTGAGAAAATAACGATATCCGCCACGAGCCTCAACATTCATCGGACCACATACATCAGTATGTATGATTTCCAACAAATCTGTTGCTCTCTCCATAGTACCGGAGAACGGGTTTTAGTCATCTTGCCCATGAGGCACGGTTCATAAGTGCCAAGTGATTCATAATCAAGTGACTCCAAAAGTCCATCAAGATGGAGTTTCTTCATGTGCTTTACACCGATATGACCTAAACGGCGATTGCCACAAATAAGTTACACTATCATTATCAACTCTGCATCTTTTGGTTTCAACATTATGAATATGTGTATCACTACTATCGAGATTCATCAAAATAGACCACTCCTCAAGGGTGCATGACCATAAAAGATATTACTCATATAAATAGAACAACCATTATTCTCTCGATTTAAATGAATAACCGTCTCGCATCAAACAAGATCCAGATATAATGTTCATGCTCAACGCAGCACCAAATAACAATTATTTAGGTCTAAAACTAATCCGAAGGTAGATGTAGAGGTAGCGTGCCGACCGCGATCACATCGACTTTGGAACCATTTCCCACGCAAGCATCGTCACCTCGTCCTTTGCCGTGTTAAGCAATCCGTAGTCCCTGCTTGAGTTGCAAATATTAGCAATGTAACCAAGATCAAATACCAGTGCTATCATGAGCTCTAGTAAGGTACACATCAATAACATGTATATCACATATACCTTTGTTCACCTTGCCATCCTTCTTATCCGCCAAATACTTGGGGCAGTTCCGCTTCCAAAGACTATGCGCTTGCGGTAGAGAAGCACTCGGTTTCAGGCTTAGGTCCATACTTGGGTTTCTTCTCTGAGCAGCAACTTGCTTGCTGTTCTTCTTGAAGTTCCTTCTTCTTCCCTTTGCCTTTCTTCTTGAAACTAGTGGTCTTATTGACCATCAACACTTGATGCTCCTTCTTGATTTCTACCTCCGCAGCCTTTAGCATTGCGAAGAGCTCGGTATAGTCTTCACTAACCCTTGCATATTATAGTTCATCACGAAGCCTTTGTAGCTTGGTGGCGTGATTGAAGAATTACATCAATGACACAATCATCCGGAAGATTAACTCCCAATTGTGTCAAGTGATTGTAGTACCCGGACATTACGAGTATGTGCTCACTAATGAAACTATTCTCCTCCATCTTGCAGCTATAGAACTTATTGGAGACTTCATATCTCTCAATCCGGGCATTACTGTTGGAATATTAACTTCAACTCTGGAACATCTCATATGCTCCATGACGTTCAAAACGTCGTTGAAGTCCCGGTTCTAAGCCGTAAAGCATGGCACATCGAACTATAGAGTAGTCATCAGCTTTGCTCGCCAGACGTTCACAACATCCGGTGTTGCTCCAAAGCGAGGCACGGCACCCAGCGGTGCATCCAGACGTAACTCTTACAGGCAGCAATGAGGATAATCCTCGAGATTCGGACCCAATCCGTGTAATTGCTACCATCATCTTTCAACTTTGCTTTCTCAAGGAACGCATTAAAATTCAACGGAACAACAAAGACGAGCCATCTATCTACAATCAAACATAAACAAGCAAGATACTATCGGTACTATGTTCATGATAAATTTAAGTTCAATTAATCATATTACTTAAGAACTCCCACTTAGAAAGACATCTCTAGTCATCTAAGTGATCACGTGATCCAAATCAACTAAACCATAACCGATCATCACGTGAAATGGAGTAGTTTTCAATGGTGAACATCTTATGTTGATCATATCTACTATATGATTCACGCTCGACCTTCGGTCTCCGTGTTCCGAGGCCATATCGCATATGCTAGGCTCGTCAAGTATAACCCGAGTATTCTGCGTGTGCAAAACTGGCTTGCACCCGTTGTAGATGGACGAGAGCTTATCACACCCGATCATCACGTGGTGTCCGGGCACGACGAACTTTGGCAACGGTGCATACTCGGGAGAACACTTCTTGATAATTTAGTGAGAGATCATCTTATAATGCTACCGTCAATCAAAGCAAGATAAGATGCATAAAGGATAAACATCACATGCAAATCAATATAAGTGATATGATATGGTCATCATCATCTTGTGCTTCGTGATCTTCATCTCCGCAGCACCACCATGATCACCATCGTCACCGGCGCGACACCTTGATCTCCATCGTAACATCGTTGTCGTCTCGCCAATCTTATGCTTCTACGACTATCGCTACCGCTTAGTGATAAAGTAAAGCATTACAGGGCAATTGCATTGCATACAATAAAGCGACAACCATATGGCTCCAGCCGATTGCGATAACTTCGGTTACAAAACATGATCATCTCATACAATAAAATATAGCATCACGTCTTGACCATATCACATCACAACATGCCCTGCAAAAACAAGTTAGACGTCCTCTACTTTGTTGTTGCAAATTTTACGTGGCTGCTACGGGCTTAAGCAAGAACTAGTCTCACCTCGCATCAAAACCACAACGATACTTCGTCAAATAGACTCCGTTTAACCTTCTCAAGGACCGGGCGTAGCCATACTCGATTCAACTAAAGTGAGAGAGCAGACACCCACCAGTCACCTTTAAGCAACGAGTGCTCGTGGTGGTGAAACCAGTCTCGCGTAAGCGTCTGGCGTAATGTCGGTCTAGGCCGCTTCATCTCACAATACCGCTGAACCAAAGTATGACATGCTGGTAGGTAGTATGACTTGTATCGCCCACAACTCACTTGTGTTCTACTCGTGCAAAACATCAAACCATAAAAACCTAGGCTCGGATGCCACTGTTGGGGAATGTAGTAATTTCAAAAAATTTCCTACGCACACGCAAGATCATGGTGATGCATAGCAACGAGAGGGGAGAGTGTTGTCTACGTACCCTCGTAGACCCGAAGCGGAAGCGATCACAACGTAGAGGAAGTAGTCGTACGTTCTCCTCGCGATCCGACCGATCCCGGCGCCGTTACTCCGGCGCCCCCGAGTTCTTGACACACGTACAGCTCGATGACGTCCCTCGACTCGATCCAGCCGAGTGTCGAGGAGAGTTCCGTCAAGACGACGGCGTGGTGACGATCTTGATGTTCTATCGCGCAGGGCTTCGCTAAGCTTCATGACGATATGACCGAGGTGGAATATGGTGGAGGGGGCACCGCACACGGCTAAGGAACGATCCGTAGATCAAACTTGTGTGTCTAGGGTGCCCCTGCCCCAGATATAAAGGAGGGAGGGGGAGGTGCGGCCGGCCCAAGGGAGGCGCGGGAGGAGTCCTACTCCCACCGAGTAGGACTCCCCCTTCCTAGTTGGAGTAGGATTGGGGAGGGGAAGAGGAAAGGGGCGCCCCTCCTTGTCCTATTCGGACTAGGGGAGGCGCGGCCTGCCTGGCCGGCCCCCTCCTCTTCTCCCTCGAGGCTCACTAAGGCCCATTTAGTTCCCTGGGGTTCGGTAACCTCCGGTACTCCCAGAAATTCCGTTTTCACCCTAACCATTCAACTCCAAATATAGGCTTCCAATATATCAATCTTTATGTCTCGACCATTTCGAGACTCCTCTTCATGTCCGTGATCACATCCGGGACTCCGAACTTCTTCGGTACATCAAAATACACAAACTCATAATAACTGTCATCGAAACCTTAAGCGTGCGGACCCTACGGTTCGAGAACAATGTAGACATGACCGAGACACGCCTCTCGGTCAATAACCAATAGCGGACCTGGATGCCCATATTGGTTCCTACATATTCTACGAAGATCTTTATCGGTCGACCGCATAACAACATACGTTGTTCCCTTTGTCATCGGTATGTTACTTGCCCGAGATTCGATCGTCGGTATCCAATACCTAGTTCAATCTCGTTACGGCAAGTCTCTTTACTCGTTCCGTAATACATCATCTCACAGCTAACTTATTAGTTGTAATGCTTGCAAGGCTTCATGATGTGTATTACCGAGAGGGCCCAGAGATACCTCTCCGACAATCGGAGTGACAAAACCTAATCTCGAAATCGCCAACCCAACATCTGCCTTTGGAGACACCTGTAGTACTCCTTTATAATCACCCGATTCGTTGTGACATTTGGTAGCACCAAAGTGTTCCTCCGTAAACGGAGTTGCATAATCTCATAGTTATAGGAATATGTATAAGTCATGGATAAAAGCAAGAGCAACATACTAAACGATCGTGTGCTAAGCTAATGGAATGGGTCATGTCAATCAGATCATTCTACTAATGATGTGACCTTGTTAATCAAATAACAACTCTTTGTTTATGGTCGGAAACATAACCATCTTTGATTAACAAGCTAGTCTAGTAGAGGCATACTAGTGACATATTGTTTGTCTATGCATTCACACATGTATCATGTTTCCGGTTAATACAATTCTAGCATGAATGATAAACATTTATCATGAATTAAGGAAATAAATAATAACTTTATTATTGCCTCTAGGGCATATTTCCTTCAGGAACTGCCCCAAGTATTTGGCGAATAAGAAGGATGGCAAAGTGAACAAAGGTATATGTGATATACATGTTATTGATGTGTACCTTACTAATGCTCGCAGAGCACCTAGGTATTTGATATCGGTTACATTGCTAATATTTGCAACTCAAACAGGACTACGGATTAGCGAAGATTAGCTAAGGACGAGGTGACGATGCGCGTGGGAAATGGTTCCAATGTCGATGTGATCGCGATCGGCACGCTACCTCTACATCTACCATCGGGATTAGTTTTATACCTAAATAATTGTTATTTGGTGCCGCGTTGAGCATGAACATTATATCTGGATCTTGTTTGATGCGAGACGGTTATTCATTTAAATCAGAGAATAATGGTTGTTCTATTTATATGAGTAATATCTTTTATGGTCATGCACCCTTGAAGAATGGTCTATTTTTATTGAATCTCGATAGTAGTGATACACATATTCATAGTGTTGAAACCAAAAGATGCAGAGTTGATAATGATAGTGCAACTTAATTGTGGCACTGCCGTTTAGGTCATATCGGTGTAAAGCGCATGAAGAAACTCCATACTGATGGGCTTTTGGAATCACTTGATTATGAATCACTTGGTACTTGCAAACAGTGCCTTATGGGCAAGATGACTAGAACGCCGTTCTCCGGTACTATGGAGAGAGCAACAGATTTGTTGGAAATCATACATACAGATGTATGTGGTCCATTGAATGTTGAGGCTCGTGGCGGATATCGTTATTTTCTCACCTTCACAGATGATTTAAGCAGATATGGGTATATCTACTTAATGAAACACAAGTCTGAAACATTTGAAAAGTTCAAAGAATTTCAGAGTGAAGTGGAAAATCATCGTAACAAGAAAATAAAGTTTCTACGATCTGATCGTGGAGGAGAATATTTGAGTTACGAGTTTGGTCTACACTTGAAACAATGCGGGATAGTCTCGCAACTCACGCCACCTGGAACACCACAACGAAATGGTGTGTCCGAATGTCGTAATCGTACTTTACTTGATATGGTACGATCTATGATGTCTCTTACTGATCTACCGCTATCATTTTGGGGTTATGCTTTAGAGACGGCCGCATTCACGTTAAATAGGGCACCATCAAAATCCGTTGAGACGACGGCTTATGAACTGTGGTTTGGCAAGAAACCAAAGTTGTCGTTTCTTAAAGTTTGGGGCTGCGATGCTTATGTGAAGAAACTTCAACCAGATAAGCTCGAACCCAAATCAGAGAAATGTGTCTTCATAGGATACCCAAAGGAGACTATTGGGTACACCTTCTATCACAGATCTGAGGGCAAGATTTTCGTTGCTAAATTCGGATCCTTTCTAGAGAAGGAGTTTCTCTCGAAAGAAGTGAGTGCGAGGAAAGTAGAACTTGATGAGATAATCAGATCTACTCCCTTATTGGAAAGTAGTTCATCACAAGAACCGGTTCTGTGACAACTACACCAATCGGTGAGGAAGCTAATGATATTGATCATGAAACTTCGAACAAGTTTCTCTGAAACCTCGTGGGTCTACGAGTAAGATCCGCACTGAGTGGTACGGTAATCCTATTCGGAAGTCATGTTACTTGACCATGATGAACCTACGAACTATGAGGAAGCGATGATGAGCCCAGATTCGCAAAATGGCTAGAGGCCATGAAATCGAGATGGGATCCATGTATGAAAACAAAGTATGGACTTTGGTTGACTTGCCCGATGATCGGCAAGCTATTGAGAATAAATGGATCTTTAAGAAGAAGACCGACGCGATGGTAATATAATCGTTTATAAAGCTCAACTTGTTGCGAAAGGTTTTCGACAAGTTCAAGGGGTTGACTACGATGAGACTTTCTCACCCGTAGCGATGCTTAAGTCTGTCGAATCATGTTAGCTATTGCTGCATTTCATGATTATGAAATTTGGCAAATGGATGTCAAGACTGCATTCTTGAATGGATTTCTAGAAGAAGAGTTGTATATGATGTAGCCGGAAGGTTTTGTTGATCCAAAAGGTGCTAACAAAGTGTGCAAGCTCCAAAGATTCCATTTATGGACTGGTGCAAGCATCTCGGAGTTGGAATAAACGCTTTGATAGTGTGATCAAAGCATATGGTTTTATCTGCACTTTTGGAGAAGCCTTGTATTTACAAGAAAGTGAGTGGGGCTCAGTAGCATTTCTAATTTTATATGAAGATGACATATTGTTAATTGGAAATGATATAGAATTTCTGGATAGCATAAAGGGATACTTGAATAAAAGTTTTTCAATGAAAGACCTTGGAGAAGCTGATTATATATTGGGCATCAAGATCTATAGAGATAGATCAAGACGCTTAATAGGACTTTCACAAAGCACATACCTTGACAAAATTTTGAAAAAGTTCAAAATGGATCGAGCAAAGAAAGGATTCTTGCACGTATACAAGGTGTGAAGTTGAGTCAAACTCAATACCCACCACCAGCAGAAGATAGAGAGAAAATGAAAGATGTTCCTGTGCTTCACCATAGGCTCTATCATGTATGCAATGCTGTGTACCGACCTAACGTATGCTTAGCAATAAGCTTGGCAGAAGGTACCAAAGTAATCCAGAGTGGATCATCGGACAACGGTCAAGAACATCTGAAATACCCGAAAAGGACTAAGGATATGTTTCTCAGATATGGATGTGACAAAGAGCTAGTCGTAAAGGTTACGCCGATGTAAGCTTTGACACCGATCCGGACGATTCTAAATCGCAAACCGGATACGTGTTTATATTAAACGGTGGAGCTGTAAGTTGGTGCGAGTTCTAAACAAAGCGTCGTGGCGGGATCTACATGTGAAGCGAGTACATAGCTGCTTCGAAGGAGCAAATGAATGAGTCCGGATGAAGGAGTTCATTTTCGATCTAGGTGTCATACCTAGTGCATTGGGACCAATGAAGATCTTCTCGACAATATCGGTGCAATTGCCTTGGCAAAGGAATCCAGATTTCACAAGAGGACCAAGCACATCAAGAGACGCTTCAATTCCATTCGAGACCAAGTCCAAGTGGGAGACATAGAGATTTGCAAGATACATACGGATCTGAATGTTGCGAACCGCTGACTAAGCCTCTCTCACGAGCAAAGCATGATCAGCACCAAGACTCCATGGGTGTTAGAATCATTACTATGTAATCTAGATTATTGACTCTAGTGCAAGTGGGAGACTGAAGGAAATATGCCCTAGAGGCAATAATAAAGTTATTATTTATTTCCTCATATCATGATAAATGTTTATTATTCATGCTAGAATTGTATTAACCGGAAACATGATACATGTGTGAATACATAGACAAACATATAGTCACTAGTATGCCTCTACTTGACTAGCTCATTAATCAAAGATGGTTATGTTTCCTACCATAGACATGTGTTGTCATTTGATTAATGGGATCACATCATTAGGAGAATGATGTGATTGACATGACCCATCCGTTAGCTTAGCACTTGATCGCTTAGTATTCTCGCTATTGCTTTCTTCATGACTTATACATGTTCCTGTAACTATGAGAATTATGAAACTCCCGTTTACCGGAGGAACACTTTGGGTACTACCAAACGTCACAACGTAACTGGGTGATTATAAAGGAGTACTACAGGTGTCTCCAAAGGTACATGTTGAGTTGGCATATTTCGAGATTAGGTTTTGTCACTCCGATTGTCGGAGAGGTATCTCTGGGCCCTCTCGGTAATACTCATCACTTAAGCCTTGCAAGCATTATAACTAATGAGTTAGTTATGAGATGACGAATTACAGAACGAGTAAAGAGACTTGCCGGTAACGAGATTGAACTAGGTATTGGATACCGACGATCAAATCTCGGGCAAGTAACATACCGATGACAAAGGGAACAACGTATGTTGTTATGCGGTTTGACCGATAAAGATCTTCGTAGAATATGTAGGAACCAATATGGGCATCTAGGTCCCGCTATTGGTTATTGACCGAGAATGGTTTTAGGTCATGTCTACATAGTTCTCGAACCCGTAGGGTCCGCACGCTTAACGTTTCGATGACAGTTTTATTATGAGTTTATAAGTTTTGATGTACCGAAGTTTGTTCGGAGTCCCAGATGTGATTACGGACATGACGAGGAGTCTCAGAATGGTCGAGAAATAAAGATTGATATATTGGAAGCCTATGTTTGGACATCGGAATGGTTCCGGGTGAAATCGGCATTTTACCGGAGTACCGAGAGGTTACCGGAACCCCCCGGGGGGTTAATGGGTCTACATGGGCCAAGAGGGAGAAGAGGGAAGGAGCCAGGAGGGGGCCGCGCGCCCCTCCCCCTCCTAGTCCGAATAGGACAAGGGAAGGGGGGCGGCGCCCCCTTTCCTTCCCTCTTGCTCCTCTTTCCCCTTCTCCTACTCCTACTTGATATTCCATGGACTCAACATTAGTCATAAAGAACTCACATACTTATTTCAAAAATCTACAAGTCATCAAAAACCAAGCATTACGCACATGCTCCTAGGGGGATATATTGGTAGGAAAAGACCATCGCTCGTCCCCGACCGCCACTCATAAGGATGACAATCTAAGAACACCTCATGTTTCAAATTTGTTACACAACGGTTACCATATGTGCATGCTACGGGACTTGCAACCTTCAAAACAAGTATTTCTCAACTCCTCAACTACTCAACTAGCATGACTCTAATATTACCACCTTTATATCTCAAAACAATTATCAAGCATCAAATTGATAATAGCATCCAATTCACTTTCTATGATAGTTTTATTATGCCCAACTTGGATGCCCATCATATTACGACCAATTTTATAACCATAGCAAATACCATGCTGTTCTAAAAGACTCTCAAAATAATATAAGTGAATCATGAGAGATCAATAATTTCTACAAAATAAAACCACCGCCATGCTCTAAAAAGTATAAGTGAAGCACTAGAGCAAAACTATCTAGCTCAAAAGATATAAGTGAAGCACATAGAGTATTCTAATAAATTCCAATTCATGTGTGTCTCTCCTAAAATGTGTGTACAGCAAGGATGATCGTGGTAAACTAAAAACCAAAGACTCATATCATACAAGACGCTCCAAGCAAAACACATATCATGTGGTGAATAAAAATATAGCTCCAAGTAAAGTTATCGATGAACGAAGAAGAAAGAGGGGATGCCTTCCGGGGCATCCCCAAGCTTAGGCTTTTGGTTGTCCTTGGATTATCTTGGGGGTGCCATGGGCATCCCCAAGCTTAGACTCTTGCCACTCCTTATTCCATAGTCCATCAAATCTTTTACCCAAAACTTGAAAACTTCACAAAACAAAACTCAGCAAGAAATCTCATGAGCTCCGTTAGTGCAAGAAAGAAAAACCGCCACATAAGGTATTGTAATGAACTCATTATTTATTAGTTTGGTGTTAAACCTACTGTATTCCAACTTCTCTATGGTTCATACCCCCCGATACTAGCCATAGATTCATCAAAATAAGCAAACAACACACGAAAAACAGAATCTGTCAAAAACAGAACAGTCTGTAGCAATTTGTAACTTTTGAATACTTTTGGAACTCCAAAAAAATCTAAACTAAACTGGTGGACGTGCGTAATTTGTCTATTAATCATCTACAAAAAGAATTAACTAAAAAGCACTCTCCAGTAAAAAATGGCAGCTAATCTCGTGAGCGCTAAAGTTTCTGTTTTTTACAGCAAGATCATATAAACTTCACCCAAGTCTTCCCAAAGGTTCTATTTGGCACAAACATTAATTAAAACCACATCTAAACAGAGGCTAGATGAATTATTTATTACTAAACATAAGCAAAAAGCAAGAAACAAAAATAAAATTGGGTTGCCTCCCAACAAGCGCTATCGTTTAACGCCCCTAGCTAGGCATAAAAGCGAGAATAGATCTACGTATTGCCATCTTTGGTATTGGGAAGAAAAGAGAAAATTTCCTTTCTATAGCATTCATCCTTCTATTTTGGGAAAGCACATTGCCATTAATGTAGGAAGAAAGATTAAGCACGTTACGGAAATTTGCATCTACGCTAGCGTTCATCTCTTTGATAATCTCGTTTTGATAAAAGCATAAAAGAGGGGTGGATTCAACCTTATCATTCATGGGGTTCCCAAATATAGTTTTTGTTTTTCATAGGTATCTATAGCATCCCCTTCAAGAAAACCTCCTTCAAAAATAGAATCTAAAATTTGTTTAAACGAAGATGGTAAGCTAACATAAAAGCTCTTTAGGTATATCTCAATTTAATATTGTGGCACATAGCTAGCTCGAATCCTTAATAACCTATCCCAAGCATCTTTTAAAGATTCATCAAGTAAATAGTGAAAAATTCCGGAGTCCTCTTCATCAAAATCATTCAAATTCTCATTGGTAACCCGGGTAGGTCTTTTCATAGCATCATTATTTATGAGCTTAGAGAGGATAGAGGGACTGTCCAAAGTAAAACCCTGGAGAGAGCCCTTAGCTCTTTTAGAATCGGCCATAGCGAAGGAAATGCAATTGGTAAAGAGGCGAATAAAACGGCAAGGGGGAAGTGGGGGAGAGGAAAACGAGAGGCAAATGGCAAATAATGTAATGCGAGGGAGATGAGTTTGTGATGGGTACTTGGTATGTCTTGAATTGAGTGAAGACCTCCCCGGCAACGGCGCCAGAATTCCTTCTTTGTACCTCTTGAGCATGCGTTGGTTTTTCCCTTGAAGAGGAAAGGATGATGCAGCAAAGTAGCGTAAGTATTTCCCTCGGTTTTTGAGAACCAAGGTATCAATCCAGTAGGAGGCTCCTCAAAAGTCCCACGCACATACACAAACAAACAAGAACCTCGCAACCAACGCGATAATGGGGTTGTCAATCCCTTCACGGTAACTTGCAAAAGTGAGATCTGATAGAGATAATAAGATAAGATAAATATTTTTGGTATTTTTATGATATAGATTGGAAAGTAAAAGACGCAAAATAAACGGTGCCAAAAATAGCTTGTTGAACTAAAACATATATATCATCGACTAGATTCCACACAACATATACCATATCATTGGACTGTACACTAAGTAATTCACACTATTAATTTGCATTTGTAAGTATAACATACCATATCATGTCGATCAACCATGGTATTTGTCAAGCGGGTCACGAATGGCACCCCGACAAAGTCAACACGTGGCGGAATTATGTCCCACAGGTTGGACACCTCCTCCTCACTCAGCCTTGTTCTTTGAGCTACGATGGCTTCATGAAGTGGGTCCTCATCATCTTCATCATCTTCATCATCTTCATCATCTTCGCCATCTTCATCATCTTCCACCAAAGTTGAGATAAATGACAGCTAGTTTGGGTCTTTCTACTCGGAAGTTGAAGCTGATCAACTCACCACCAAGAAGATGCATGCGAGCGACAAACGGGCCCATCCATCTCCTCCAATCTGCGACATATTGCGCCCTTTCTCGACCTCCATAGTGTACGGCCCCCAGAGCCTCAAATGTCACAGTGTCTCCTGTCATCTTGTTGAATTTCAACCTCACATTGCATGGGACGATCTGTGTATACTAAGCAAAATGACACAATGCAGTAATGGCAACACTAAAAATAAAATAGTTATTACATTTCATCTAATTTCTTACCGATGACTTAAAACTTCGGCCGAAGTAGATGCCTAACAGCTTGTTTGGTTGCAAGGTTGTTTGGCGCATCTTGACTTGCACAGATTGACATAGTGGTGGTGGTGGCGCCATTCTTCCTAAAGCAATATGAGCAAAGGATTACTAAATCAACTAAATCAAAATGTTCTAAGTCAACTAAATCAACTAGCCTACTAAATCAACTAAATCAAAATGTTCTAAGTCAACTAAATAAACTAACCTGCTACATCAACTAAATCAAAATGTTCTAAGTCAACTAAATAAACTAACCTACTAAATAAACTAAAGCAATATGTTCTAAGTCAACTAAATCAACTAAATCAAACTGTTCTAAGTCAACTAAATAAACTAACCTACTAAGTCAACTAAATCAAAATATTCTAAGGCAACTAAATCAACTAGCCTACTAAATCAACTAAATCAAAATGTTCTACTAAGTCAACTAAATCAACTAAATCAAATGTTGCATATGAGCAGGAGGGAGAAGGAGGGCGACTCGAGGAGGAGAAGAGAGTAGGATGGAGGGGAAGGCGGAGCTGGAGGGGGGCCGGGCGCGCGATTGAGGGAGAACGGATCGGGAGGAAGGCGGAGCGAGGAGGGGCCGCCAGCCAAGCGAGTGGAGAGGAGGACGGAGGAGGAGGCTGGTACCGAGTCCAGCAAGGAGGAGGAGGTGACGGCCTTGCAGGCGCAGACGGAGGAGCGGCGACGGGGGCACGCGGCGCAGACGCTCGGAGGAGAGGGGCGACGGCCGGGGGCGCGCGGCGCAGATAGTTGTGGCTGTGTGTGTGAGTGGATCCGGTCGAAGGGAGGAGATAGATGGCTTAGCAAGAGCGCTCTTGAAAAACGCGCCATCGTGGGAGATTAATATGATGGAAAATAGACCCCGGGGCCATAGGTTTCACTAGTGGCTTCTCTCAAGATAGCATAAGTATTACGGTGGGTGAACAAATTACTGTTGAGTAATTGATAGAAAAGCGAATAATTATGAGATTATCTAGGCATGATCATGTATATAGGCATCACGTCCGTGACAAGTAGACCAACTATTGCCTGCATCCACTACTATTACTCCACACATCGACCGACTCCTGCATGCATCTAGAGTATTAAGTTCCTGAAGAATAGAGCAACGCATTAAGAAAGATGACATGATGTAGAGGGATAAACTCATGCAATATGATATAAACCCCATCTTTTTATCCTCGATGGCAACAATACAATACGTGCCTTGCTGCCTCTGCTGTCACTAGGAAAGGACACCGCAAGATTGAACCCAAAGCTAAGCACTTCTCCCATTGCAAGAAAGATCAATCTAGTAGGCCAAACCAAACTGATAATTCGAAGAGACTTGCAAAGATAACCAATCACACATAAAAGAATTCAGAGGAGATTCAAATATTTCTCATAGATAAACTTGACATAAACCCACAATTCATCGGATCTTGACAAACACACCGCAAAAAGAGTTATATCGAATAGATCTCCAAGAAGATCGAGGAGAACTTTGTATTGAGATTCAAAGAGAGAGAAGAAGCCATCTAGCTAATAACTATGGACCCAAAGGTCTGTGGTAAACTACTCATAACTCATCGGAGAGGCCTTGGAGGTGATGTAGAGGCCCTCCGTGGTTGATTCCCCCTCTGGCGGAGCGCCGACGAAGACTCCAAGATGGGATCTCGCGAATACAGAAGGTTGCGGCGGTGGAAATAGTTTTTCGTGGTGCTCCTGGATGTTTTGAGGGTATATGGATATATATAGGTGAAGGAGGTAGGTCAGGGGAGCCACAAGGGGCCCACGAGGGTGGGGTCGCGCCTGCCCCCTAGGGCGCGCCCTCCTACCTCGTGGCGCCTCGGCTGCTTCTTGACGTCCACTCCAAGTCTCCTGGATTATGTTTGTTCCGAAAAGATCGCTCCCGAAGGTTTCATTCCGTTTGGACTCCGTTTGATATTCCTTTCCTTCGGAACACTGAAATAGGAAAAAAAACAGCAATTCGGGCTGGGCCTCCGGTTAGTAGGTTAGTCCCAAAAATGATATAAAATTATAAAGTAAAGCCCATAAACATCCAAACGGGTAATATAATAGCATGGAAAAATCAAAAATTATAGATACGTTGGAGACGTATCAAGCATCCCCAAGCCTACCCATCCATGTAAACATTCGACATTTTTGCTCTTGATTTTGTGACCTAGGAGAGTAATGTCATGCTTTTAAAAAACATGCATGTGCTTATTGCTGAGACGTCATTTTGAGTATTATCCCACTCCTATGACTCCTATTATTTCAACAAACCAATCTAAAGTATATATATATAAAGAACTATTTCAACATCCTAGGATGATAATATCAATAGTAATCTTTTTTAGGTAGGCCTTCTGTAGCTAAGGTTATTTCATCATATAAAGAGATTCCTCTCTGCATGTTGGGTAGAATGGATATCCAACATCTTTAAGCAAAGATACGATCCCAAAAAAGATGCAATGTTGTCTCCTCGGCATTTGATTGCAGAAGAAATGGTTATAACATTATGTGTGTTTGGAACACCTTTTCTTTCCTTGGATAGGGCCTAAACATAGAGACAAGAATAAATATGGGAGTTTTCAACCCATTTTGCCAATTTTTGATGTTACACAAAGAAATAAAAGAAAATAAATAAAAGAGAATAAACAAAATGAAAGAATGAAACGACAAAAAAGAAAATAAAATAGAAAAGGGGAAAATACAAAGTGTAAAAATAAGAAACACGTGTCATAGTTTGGTCTTTGCCGAGTGTTTTTTATTTGCGGAGTGTAACACTAGAGAAACCGGGAGTATGCCAAGTGTATTTTCTGAAGCACTCAACACAGGGATTGTTTGACGAACTTTTTAACCATTCGTCATTTCTAGTAGAAATTATTTCTAGTAGAAATTCTGAATTGATATAACGGCTCTTTCTTACAATACAATAGTTTCTTGCATGAGTGAAACAAAACTAAAGAAAATATTAAAGAATAAAGGATTGGCAAAATGATTAATGCATGGCCGTACGTAAGGGCACATCGGTTGGAGTAGATTATTTTTCTCTCTCAGAAAGATCCCGTTCTCAAACTGTACAAGCTTCTTCCAAAGCATCTATATCAATATAAAAAGACCCAAATAGGCAGATCCAAACCATCTCGACCTTCAAATCATGTTATCTAGCGGTTCAAATCGCTCCAATATTAAGCACCAAACACGTTTAACGCTCTAATTACCCATTACTGCCATTGGTTATAAACACGTTTTGTCTCAACGCTATCCCTTGAAATCTGCCATGTAATTAATATCCTACCATTCCCGCAAAAAAGTAATTGATATCTTACCAAATACCAACATGCAACAGATATATCTTACCTAATATAACGTGCAACTAATATCCTACCTAATATAAACGTGCATTGCATGTACATTATTACTAGTCACATAATAGGTATTGATTCAAATAGCTCGAGATGGATTGTGATACATAAATCTATAAGGTAAATATAGAGGCACTTCTTTTCTTCTTGGAGAAGTATAAAAATATATATGTTCTTTATGATATAGAAGGGGGTGAGATTAGGGTTGCCTTTATTTTTTCTTGCGTTTCATAATTTTGTACAAGTGTCCAAGAAAAGACACTACAAACAGATCGACACTCGGCAATCAGAGTGATTTCAGTAGTACTGCAACATCCCACCTCTACATGCAATTATTGATGGAGAAATGGTTGTCTCATTATGCAATCATGCATGCGAAAAGACAACCCACTCAACAGGCAACCTTGCATGGAAAACTATTATAGTACTTATATTTAGAGAAATCCTTTTCTGAGCCCGGGCTCATCTGCCCCCATATTGAATAAAAAAATCAAAACAAATACTATAAAATTTAAAAAATTCCAATTTTTTCCCATGATAGAAAATTTGATGCGTGAGGTCCGCCATAATTTTCAAGTCATTTGGACAACTGAGGAACTCTCGAAAAAAAAGACAAATCCAGGGTCTGTAAAACAGTTTACTGTGCATGTGCTGTTTTGACCCAATTTGTCTTTTTTGCTGAGAGCTACTCAGATGTCCAAATGAGCTAAAATTTGGAGCGAATCTCACGCAATAAATTGTCTACCATAGGAATAAAATTGGAATTTTTTGAACTTTTTTAGTATTTGTTTTGAATTTTTTTCTGACCGGATGCAGATGAGCCTGAGCACCGAATCGCTGCACTCTTATATTTAATATATGTTTTATAACTAGACAATGATCAAATACAGTAAACCATATATATATTCAAAGATCTCATATTATTGAACCAAACATTCATGTCTCAATCAGCCGATTTTTGTGGCAGCGTGCAAAGTATCATCTAGTAAGGTAGTATACATTTATACACAGTACTAGAAGACACGTATGTACGGCTAGCTCTGCTCATCCATGCAGAGCGGCACATCTGAATCTCAAATGGAGATGCTGTACGGGATGCCCATCCCCATCACCGTTTTCTCGTCCTCGGAATGACCATCTGACGGCCTGAGCAGCACATACGGCACCACACCAGGGCCATAACGGTTTTTTAGCTTGGAGTCCATGTTGGCCTTGTCGATCTGTGCCGCAATATCTACCATTTTGGATTTGAACCTGTCAAAAGCCTCTTTGATCTTCTCTTCCTTTCTCCAAACAAGCTCTCGGTACGTGCCCATGTATTCCTCGTCTGGCGAGTGTGAGGACAAGAGGTTCAGTACCACCATGACCACGACGCTCTGGTACTGGGATGGGAAAGTGTCCAGCAGCACCCTCTCCGGCTCCTCCAGAAACGCGCGCATCTCCTTGGAGTCGGGGCCGCCCATCTCCGACGGCATGTTCTTCCGGGTTGTGGTTGGGCGGTTGGGCATGTACCCAGCTAGGGGGTACTGGCCAAAGTTGACGGCGGCGTGGTGCGCGGACGTGACCCACATGATGGTGGCCAAGACTTGAACCAGACTCTCGTGGCTGTCCAGCACCGGCCACCACGGCTCGTCCTTCTTATCCTCGTGGCCTTTGGTGCGCACCTCCGTCCACCAACCTTGGAGCTCGTGGTCGTTGATGATGTCGTCCGCGTATGGGTAGTAGTACTTCACGTAGTCCGATGCCCACTGCTTGATGGCATCCCAGACCATGAGGCCATCGTTGGCGTACGGGTAGTCCTCTATGGCCAACTCCAGTTTTCCATCCTCCCCTCTAACCGCCATGCCCCTCCGGATGAGATCTTCCGGCAGAGCCTCCATGTCGAACCGCCAGAACTTGTCGTAAACCACGGAGCTGAGCTCCATGCAGTATCTTCCCAGTGAAAAGGTGCTCTCAATGATTCCACCCGCGTTAACGAGCATCTGGCGCGCCTGAGCGTTTATCTCCATGGTGTACCGGAAGTGCGGGTGCAGCAGCTGGTAGATGGGGTGCATCTGGCTCAGCTGCCGGTTAGCCGCGATGATGTACGGTTCAACACAACAGTGCGTCCTTAGCCTGGCATGTGACGAAACGCAAAACAATCAGACAGACAGGCATGCATGCACGCACGCGCTGTAAATGAATAATTAGACTGGGGCGTAGACGTACCAGTGGCTAACGAGCTGGTGGTAGCCGGTGTCATGAGCCAGGACATGGGACTTAGCGAGCTGCCACAGCCAGGATTCTGTGACGCTGGATCCCGGCGTGAAGACCTGGCGCCACTCGTCCTTGGTCGGGGATGGCGAGTTGCGACGGCCATGATCCTGTGACTCAGGCCTCGTCAGCTCGATGGCGATCGGCCGGAGTGTGCCGTCCCCTGTGAGGAAGAAGAGCGTGCGCGACCCATACAACGTCGTGTCCTCAAGCATGCGCACCTTGTGTACGAATGGCAGGAACATGTCGTGGTAGTCCAGCATGAACAGCTTCTTCCTACGGATGGCCTGTAAGTATATATATATGCTTATTACATATATATGAGTCTTTTTTTACAGATTTTAATATGGACTATATACTGATGTATATAGGCACAGTTTAGATTCTAGATTCACTCATTTGCTCCGTATATAGTTCATATTAAAATCTATAAAAAAATTATATTTAGGAACCGAGGGTGTAATTAGTTATGCATGCATCATGCTTCTTTCTTCCTTGTTTAATTCTCACCTCCTCAGCTGTCATGACACCGCTTATCTGCTCTTCAATCAGCTCTTTAGTGATAAGGGATGGCCCGTCCAGCTCGCTGACGATAGGCAACTCCTGCATTCATGCGCAGTTTTCAAGGTACCATACACATGCATCTATATATGGTAATGGTGATGAACTGATACAATATAACTCAACATATATAGAGTGGATAGTGTACCGTGACTAGTTGGATGCTCAGTGGGTTCATCCCTGCAAGGGTTTGTCGCGCAAACTCCTCATCTCTGAACCAAGCAAACTTGTCCTCTGCATCATTTTCCAACATGCATGGATGCATACGCACCAGTAAGAATTACGGGATGGTAGCATATGCATCTGATTTGGAGGCTTCGCCGCTATTTTCCATAGCCCGCTATTTAAAACATTGATATCTACTAGTACTAGAACTAATTAAGCATGCAAATCTCTACTAGTACTACAGTAGGAGTACGTACTATCATGAATTTCCGGCGTTTCAAACTTCAAGAATCTGCAGATCTCCTCCGAAAGGTGCGCTCCATGGAGGAGGCGCTCCAGCTCATCCAAAACAAAACCTATCATGACCCCGACAATCTCCGCTTGTGTGTGCGGTTGCGATTGCGAGGGCTGGTTCGTGAAGTCGACGTCGTACAGCGCGTCGATCGCCGCCAAGGAAGGGAAGCTCTGGCTCCTGTGGTCTTTCATATCCTTGAACTCGACCGTGCAGGCCGCGTGTGCCGCGGACAAAACCAGCTCTCTTATGAACGCCGCGTCTTTTATCTCCGTGAACGCCTCATCCCGGGGCACATAAAATCTTGTCGGTGGCCCTCACTTCCGAAGGTGCATCAGATTCATCTAGTGTAGTGCCCATAATCAGCGTTTTTGACACCATACTAGAGGAGTGTTTTTTTAGACAAGCGAGAGAGTACGGCGGGGCGGTATGTACCTTGCATGTATTGAGCGCGGCCCGTGCGGCAGCGTCGGGGGTAGGGGCGCTTTTTACCGCCGAGCACAGGTCGCTTGTTGCCGAGGTCGTTGTAGACGTCATAGTCGTAGATGCGCTGGTGTGGCTTGCGCTCGCCGGTGCCGTTGCCGCGGATGGCCAGTAGCTCACTGCGGCGCAGCTTCTTCATGCCCTCGGGCGTCTTCGACGGGAGGTAAGAGTACTGCACCGCACGCAGGCTAGTAAGGTAATTGCATGCTAGTGTTTGTGAAGTTGGTTTAGTTTAGGGCATGCAGGGTAGGGTACCGACCGTGACAGGGAAGAAAGTACGCTTGTCGTCGTTGCTGCTGCTGCTGCGCGAGGGGTGGATCCACGAGGTGTACACGGGATCGAGGGACCAGCGGGCGCCTTTTTGGTGGAGCGGTGCTTCATCCTTCACATTGATGACGGCGGATCTCGGCGGCGTGGTGCGGTGGAGACTCGGCGTCCGATGCGCGGTGATGGACTCGCGCAGGTGGAGGTAGTTGTCTGGCGTCAAGGTGGCGTCGATGACGGAGTGACCTCACAAGGTAGAAGCTTCAATATCTGCTCTGAAGACGGACGTGTGGAAGATGGCGGCGACGACACATGTGAGTGCGTCAGACCAGTTTATCCCCTGCATCGGTATGTGGCTCGGATGGGGCTTCTGGCTTTGGATGATAGGATTAGGTGAGTAGTCTGGGTATGTGGCCCAGGTAGCACCCCTGCATCATTTGGATAGGAGTAGTGGCATATGTTGTCAAGATGGCGGATTCAGGCATATTGTTGTAATACTTTGTAAGGTCCTCGAGAATAATCAATAAAGTGGCCGTATGCATCTCCCAGATGCAGAGGCCGGGGGTCATCCTCCTTTTCTAAAAAAAAAACGTAGCGCTGGACAACTTGGGGCCCTGGTCGGCGGGGAAGATCCTGACTTCTCCTAGCAACATCTCGTTGTAGTGGTCGTTCACCACGCGCACGGCGCCGATGGGGCCGAACGATGCCGGCACCGTGAAGGTGGCCTCGAACGTGTAAAACTCCTCATCGGCTCCTGTACCCGAGTATTTGGCATAACTTGGATCTTCCCGCTCTTCTGCACTCACAGCCAACAACCATATATACATTCAGGTCTAAGGCCCCGCTGTGATTCATGGTGACTGCATTTTCTCATCAGTTTTTGGGCTATATCATTCCACCTTCATTCTGATTTCTGAATTTTTGTATGTCGGGTTGTATCATTACCCTTAAAACCATGCATGTATATGTCTTTTTCTCGGCTTATTTATGGGTATATATGTCTATATATGTTTGGGAGTTCATTTTCTATCTACATCCAGAATTTATGTAACTTTTATGATTCATTTTGTTATTCAAGAATTACGTACCATTGTTCTTGTTGCTTTTTTTTTTTTTGCGAGAAGAATTACTATTGTTGTTGAATTTATTATTGTTATCCATTTATTATATACTCTCTCCGTTCCTATATAAGTCTTTGTAGAGATTCCACCATAGACTATATATTAAGCAAAATGAGTAAATCTGCACTCTAAAATATGTCTACATACACCCGTGTGTAGTTTGTAGTGCAATCTCTAAAAGACTTCTATTCAGGAACGGAGGGAGTATTTTGTTGTTGAATTACCTAATTAAATTATTTTTCACGTTAGCATGGAATTTTGATAAAGCAGGTACTCATAGGCATCCGTAGGGAGTCCGTATAGTATAGAGATGGCTGCCTTTGGAAAAAACAAATTATGTTTCTCTGAACGACAAGAAAAAAGAAGAAATTATATGCATGCAGGATTCGAATAAGGGGGCGGAAGTGAAGAGGACAGTACAAGGGAGCCTTGTCACCTGGGTTAGACTCCGAGACGAGCTCAAGTTGTAGCCACTCTCGGTGAAGGAGATCGTTCGTCCAATGGTAAACCCAAGCGGCCTTCTCAGACAAGGAAGTTATTTTTTCAAGTCCTGACCAGAAACTTTTCATGTGCACCGTCACGGTGGCCTTCATCTCGATATTCGACAACGTGAGGTTGAAACCGCGGGGAGTAGCTCGGTGCGCGACCGTGTCCGCTTCGGGCAAAGTGGTGGTGGTTATGGTGGTGGTGGTGGTGGCGGCGGTGGCGGTGGCGGTGCAGCCAACTGTGGAGACTGTGTGGCGAGCGTAGCTCGATGTCCGACGAGCCTCTGGCACCGGGACCGCTCGCCGAGCTGATGAGACTGTGGAGGAGAAGGAAGATGAACCATGATGGCTCGGTGCACCTAGAGCTAGAGGCATGGCTGCCATTAGCAATGTGGCTGCAGCGTGCTACACTTAGGATGTAGATGGAGAGATGGGATGTCGGATAGAGCGATCCCTGGATCTCCTATTTATAGAGATCCAAGAAGAGAGACGTCATCCCGCTGACGCGAGGCAATCGTACCAACACCGTGGAAGAAGAGAGACGTCATCCTCACGTCCCGTGCAGCCGCACCGGCCACAAGAAAAATCAGCCTCTCCCCCGCATCAACAACACCGTTGCACTGCAGCTTCCGTGGCCGGCGATCAGTGGCGCACGACACCCAACACACTGCATTGCAGCTCCACCCGCCGGAGATATCACCGTCTCGCAGCACAAAACAAGTTGCATTTCTGATTGTTTAGCCCCCCGCGTCCCTCTCCGAGGCGACACGGGGAACCCTAGCCGCCCCCGCCGCCGGCCTTTCTCCACCCTCCCCACCCCCTCGCCGCCGCCGAGAGCCACCGCTGGGCAAAGCCTAGGCAGTGCCGGCGGCGGCGGGGCATCTCCCCTGCCGCGGCTTCCCTTCTTCCTCGCGGCGGCTTAGTCACTCCCGGTGGGATTGGTGGCGCGGCGCTTCGAAGATCGAGCAGCGCCTCGCTTTGCGGCAGGTTGGAGGGCCTGTCTCCGTCTGGTGGTGCCGCCTAGACAGCCGCTGCCGCCTACGGCTCTTGACCCCAGATTGGATCTGAGTGGTGCTCGGGCCCGGCCGTGGCTGCCTATCAGGCGTGGTGGCGGCGAGTCTCGCGGCCTCTGGGCATCGTGGAGGTGCCGGCGGCGGCGTGTGCTCAGCCTGGTGGTGGCGGCGGCCGTGCACGGGAGTTGGATTGCTTCAAACAGATCTGGGTGAAAACTTGCTTCCGGCTACTGCCAAGGCCGGCGGTGGCGGCGCTATCAGCATCGTTCCCTTCTTGAAGGCATCGCCTTGGAGAAGTTCAAGACCACTCTCTGCTACCTCCGGGGGAAACCCCGGATCGGATGATCGGATGACGGTGGCGCTCTGGTGTCGTTCCCGGAGCGATGACAACGTGTCACCAGTTCATTCTAACAACAGTAGCGATTGTTTGGTGGTCTCAGATTCTCAGTGTAATTTTTATTATGTTTGAGATGCTTTATACCTTTAGCGAACGTTTACAATAGATCTGATTATTAAAAAAAAACCATGAAAACAGAAAATCAATTAGCACGGATACATGTATGGAAGATGTGTTTCCCTTTAAAAAAGGTTTCCACCGGGCTTTATAAATAAAGGCATAGAGACATATAAACGCACACACACTACTCCGGATACCAGTTCTACAAGAGAAGCACAAATAGCTAAAAATAGGTAATCAAAAATAGGGAATAAGCACAGCCAAGCTAAGCACAAAAGTAAGAAAGCTAGCTAGGCCCAGACAATAAGCTCAAGTCTTCTCGGAGCGCCTCAACACAGCTCACCACTCGAAGGCACACTCCACACGACGGATCAGGTGACAAAAGTAGCCATCGGTCCGAAGGATGATGTGGCAAATTGATGATGCCTCCAAGAAGGAGACCGGCATCCATGAACCTCGTTGCCGGCCTGACCAGGTTAAGCATGGCATTTGTCGGCGCCCCACCCACCAATTTGAGAGAGCGTCATAGGCGACCAACAATCACACCCAAGGCAACTTGACTGAACAATACCACCGGAGCCTACCCGCATGACACCGATCCCAGCGACCCCCTGGTCCTGGGATGACCTCGCACGCCGAGTAGACTACTGTCTAACAAAGGCCAAGGAGATGTCGGGGTACATTGCTGGCGACAAGAAGCACCTAGAGGAAGCTTAGTGCCGGAATATCAAATGAACTCCATCGTAGAAGACACCGAGGATGGGAGGATGGAGCATCGGGAAGTAGGTCAGAGGACCCGAGGAGGATGGCCATGGAGCAATGCCTCCGAGGAGGAAACGACGTCCTTGGACATCGTCGTCACCAGCAATGCCCATGGCCTTGCGTGTCTTTCGCTGAACCGTCCTCCCCTGGCACTAAAACATGACACGCTGGCCGCCACAAGAAAACCGTCGGTCCCTATCAAGCAACCCGGTCAAAGCCGGCCCGGGTCCCAAACCGATGACGGAGCCAACACTGGATAAACGAATGTAGGCAGCCCTGACCCCCTGGCCATGGCCGCCCATCCAGCACAACGGCCCCCTGCTGCCAAGCGCGGACAACAGGCCCTCGGGCAACAAGCCCCCGACACAAGGCCGACCAAGGCGGCCACCGGCACCCTAGGCCTTGACCACCTCAGGAGGTAGGCGGCGGCCGCAGCCACACCAGCTGCACCTCCACCCAAACAAAAGCCCCCCTGCTTGACCCAGATCTGGGGCTGGAGAGAGCCGTTGTGGCGAGTCACCAGGTCGAAGAGGGGAAGGTGCCAGCGCTCTCAGCTGAGTCCAGCCCCCACCCGACGCGACCACCGTCAACACCGGTCGTGCCACCCTCCGCGGATCAAGATCCAAATCAAGGGGGGTCCGACGAAAACCTCGCCACCATCGCCGCGGTGGCGAACCACCACCTCTCAGCACAACAACCATCGGAGCCAGACGTCCCCATCGAGCTCTGCACCCCCACAAGCGGCTGACCCACGCTGCTGCAACCTCGAATAGGGTAGGGAGGGGCCCCGCCGCCACCCGCATCACACGGGCGGGGGGGGGGGGAGGCGTGTGCTTCCCTTTCACACGTAAGAGGCACGTCCGTGCCAGCAAATACTATATGGTAGTGACATTGTACAACAAATACTCAGTCACCGGAGCAGTGGTCTCAGTCCAACAGTTGGCTCCGGTTAATTCGTAAGGCTGGCCATAGTGGGGTAACATAAGTAGTATCATGCACTTGGGACTCGCAAACATGCTTATGTGGCAGACAATTAAAGAAGAGAGAGATGATTATAGTAAGACTAGCCACAGTGGGAGTAACTTCAGCAGTAACATCGAGTCCAACTCAGCAAATTTGCTTATGTGGCAATGAGTTAATGAGGAGAGAGGTAGTTACAGTAACTTAGCTAGTTACTGTAACATCACATGTCCCAATGTAATATGAGTCTATAACCTAATAAATGAAGCTTTGCATGTTACCACACTTATGTTACTACCCACTATGAAGATAGTAACATAGTCTAGGGATATGTGTATGTTACTAGTGTATGTTACTATGCATTGTGGCTAGTCTAACATAGATAGATATCGTAACATAATAAATATGAAGCTACTATGTGTCATGCATGGCAATAAATGAGACGATTTATGATACTAATCTATGATACTATGCACTATAGAGGTAGTAATCTATCGTAACATAATTTATTCTTGTGTGAATAATCAATAAAGTGGCTGCATCCATTGTAGAGACCGAGGGTCTTCCTCCTTTAAAAAAAATAATCATAGGCCTAACCGTGCAGAGAGGTACGATAAAGCGCAAGAAATACACCCTCGATCCTGGTGGGAGCATGGTTACCATGGATGCACAAACCAAATTTGAGGAGAATAAATTTTTGACATAAAAAAAGCTCTTAGGGAGTAGTACGTGGCAAACGAAGTTTGGGAGGATGGCCAATTGGCCATGGCACAAAGCGCTGCTGCACTTGGACAGAGCGAGAGCAGATGGGTCTGGGAGGTTCCTATCGGTCACAGCGACGAGGTTGCCGCCATCTAGCGTCCTCCATGGTACGGCCGTGTCGTCCTCTCGCTGTCTCGTGGCTTCTTCCTGCAGTCGCCATTGTGGCCTCTTCCGCCTCCATGGCCCAGCGTTTGCCTCGAGTGACTCGGTTCGGTGCTGGCAGCCTGGCTCTCATCGGCATGTATCGCACTGCCTTCGCCGTTCCCACGACGGTCTTGTAGATTTTCCCATACCTGATGGCGCGCTTTCCCGCGGCGAGGTGTACACGTATGGTTCTCCAGTCATACATGATTGTCGTGTCATGTAATATTCTCTCTCCTTCGGTTAGGGCTCAATTGAGAAATCTCAACAGACAAGATAAGATAGATGGTGAGTTGTACAATAATTTCGTGGTTTGTAATAATACTCAATTAATGAGCTCGTTTTTCTAAAAAAAATGTTTACCAATGCATGCATGCCTAAATAATGACCAAGAACGTTTACACGTATTGGTGTTTTTTTATCTTGCAAGCAACAATTTAATGCACCTCAAATCTAAGAGGGTGCTTGGATCCAAGGGACTATTTTTAGTCTGACTAAAAATAGTTTATTTTAGAGGCTAAAGTTCCAAGCACCCCTGACTAAAGAGAGGCTAGGACTAGTCTTGAGGCTAAAAAATTTTAGTCATAGGAAACCTACTAAAATATGTATTAGCCCTCTCTCTCCTCATTTAATTCCTCTCCTTTTAACACATGCGAGTTCTGGATTGGAGGGTTTGGAGGATAATAAATGCTCAATAACTTGATTTTAGTCTCTTTAGTATTTGGATCCAAGCATGGGTGAGGCTAGCAAGTTTTAGTCCCACTACTTTTAGTCATGGGACTAAAATGTATCCAAGCACCCTCTAAACATATGATGGGAGTAATAAAGTTGAAACTTATAAAATGAAAAAACAATTTTTTTGAGATAAGACCTATAAACCAGGGAGGGAGTAGACAACATGTATATTACTAGTTAGTTATAAGAGCAAATACAATGGTGGACTTATAACCCGTCTACATGACATTTTTGCCTATATGAAAAGGATACATGAAAAAGTAAGAGGAGTGGCCCTCATGCAAGAGCCTAGCTATATATATATATGTACTTCAAGACACACATAATAAATACAAAAAAAGAAAAAGAGAAAATGTAGGAAAATAATAGTAATGTAACAATCAATCTTAGCCCACCTTACTATATGAATGACTATAGATGATAGGTATAGATAACATGGCAGTTTCATATAGCCATCGGCTGGTTATATTATTAGTCATGCTCTAAGAAAAATTAATCACATTTCTCATACACAAACATGCACTGCATATGAATACATCAACTTGAAAAATGGCACAAATCGATTCTACAACTTGCGTTTCGGGTACATTTCAGTACATTTCAATCATTACCGTTAATTCTATGTTAAACACAACCTACATATGGGTCCCACCAAAAAAAGACAAATAATAAAAATACATGCTCCCAGCAAGTGTCGCACCACGGACATTACCTCCCATGCTCTCTGTGCTAGCCACTGGACCACCTGATGGTTTTTTTAGAAGGTTGGTATTATTATTTGAGACATATGTTTTTAATACAATTTATTTAATCCCAAAATACATGCTACACGCAAATTATAGAAGTTTTTTTTTGGGTGCTCGATTTCGATTTTTTTGTGAGGGACAGAAAATCCGGTTTCGGAAAATCTAAAAAAAGGGTATTTTTCCATTTCTAATTTTTAAACGAATTTCAAATTCAAATGTTTTAAGTGGTATATTTCTTGTTAATGTTAGAGATACTGATATTTATATATTTTATCAGGAAAATTGATTTGAATCTAAAATATGTGTTGCACGGAGTTTACTGTGTGCGTCGTCCCTCATCACGGTTTTCCCGGTCTACTGGTTATCATAAATCTCCATGAGCCCTGAATATTTTTATATAGTATAAAATTACTTTTTTTTGGAATTGAAAAGGTAATATATTATCAGATAGAGTTATATGCACATCACATAGACGCAAACCATCACCTAGACATCCCATGTTCGAGTCGTCTGTTTGCAAAAAATAGACTTTTTAAGCATTGAATAACACTTTTAATAGAAAGTACTAATGGACGACGTGCGTTAACGACGTCTTGAAGCTGACCGCTAGAATGGGAGACACAATTTTTCAAACAGGGATTAAATAAATTATACTTGTACAATAAGTTTTCGAATTTGAAATTCATTAGGAAATTCCGATATTCCTAAAAACGGTTTTTATGTGTTACCCAAGAAAAACAAAATCAAGAAATGAAAAACCTTGCTCAAAGTATAGTGCGCATTTTGGCTTGAAATCAATTATTATTCTAGACTGTATAAATTACTACAAGTTGTTATGTTGACAGTAACGACGAGATGGTGATGTGGCTAGCCCAAAGTGCATGGGGAATGAGGAGCGACATCCAAAGTTTGAAACCTGCTGGTTCATACTCCCTCCTTTCCGGTTTATAGGGTTTATTTCAACTTTTTTGTTTTTCCAATTTAAAAGGCTCATCTCCATCTTATTTTTAGTTTCCGAGGCGCATTAAATCTATGCATGCTAGAATTAAAAAGGAACACACCAATGTATGTAAGGCTGGTCATAGTGGGGAGTATGATATACTACTCCCTCCATCTAGGTGTGTAAGTCATCCTATAAAAACTAAATAATCCCAAAATACTTAGGCGTGGTGCATTAACTTCTACCTCGTTTCTTGTTTCTTGATATATCAACCAATAAGAGATGGGTGGTGTGCATGCTTTTAATGACTTTAGACAACAAACACGACATGCAGTGGTTAGTTCATTGCATGCAGTGTTATTAATTAGCAAATAAGCATTAAGTTCTCTCGTTTCCCCCTCCTTCTTGGTCACGGTGCATAACCTAAGACTGAACCTCATAGTGTCATGAACTATGATTATAATAAATTA